>JAVTVY010046563.1:0-20431 GCA_036873755.1 Hanleya hanleyi
AAACTTAGCCTCTCACATAGAACGCACAACTCCCCACCCATGGGGAGCTTATGGCGATCAAGTAGTGGGCCGGTTACGAAATAGTGCCATTGGTAATCGAGCGATCCGATCGCATTTTACTGTGAAATGAAGTTAATATTAACCAAACGAACATAATTCATTCAAATTATACAAAACTATTTCTATGTTTAGTTGAATAATGGCAATCTATCCCCAGAACTCGTCAACTGGGCTAATTTCCGCTAATATACGGAAATAGACGAATGCGAGATTGGTTCCGCCGAAAATTATTTGTGCGCATGATAAGATAAGATTCTTTATTGTACTGAGCATCCCATTTGGGACAGAGTACAAAACACATAAAAAGTAGAACAAATAAGAAAGTAAACAAAGAGGTGCGACGTTTCCGTTTCCGCTCCCAGAAATCCACTAGGCCAGAGGTCACTTTCGCAGCTAAAGTGAGTTCTGGGACTAGATTGTTTAGTATGATAGAAAAAGGTGGAAAATGCTTTTTTTTGTGGGCTATTATCTTGGATTTACCTCTGGTCTGTTACACAAAGCATTCCGCAAATAGGCTTGACCAATCCTAATATAAAAAGCCACGCACCCCTATCCCTACCCCGGGACAGCTTTATTGACGGTGTCATCCCGGTAGACTATATCAGTGGAAGCATTCGAATATTCGAATGCAACAGTCATTGCCCAATATTGAATAAGTTGGAGTTTCGTAATTTATTCTCTTATCAGGTTCATACTTTTCATAAGAAGTGTGGCGATGATACGACCTCTGTCTGCACCTGTGGCGTAGCTATCCAGTCATCTGAAGATGTCTTCGTTATCGAATGGTGTGGCGTCATGAAGACAAACCTAACTTTTCGGACCTCAAGAATTCAAAAATACGGATGTTCGACCAACCAGATGAAGATCTCCAGCAAAGGCAGAAACTTTGAGGTAGAGTTTCATTATTCCTAGATGGACCCATCCCAGGGAATATATAATCGCCGTGTGTGTGTGTAAAGGGAAGCTTGTGTGTGTTTCCAGTCAAACCAGGAATTTTATATAAAAAGCACTATCCACAGGGGGACACACCGCCAACCGAGGATGTCCTCGGTTGGCTACATATGAAAAGCGTCTCCTAGAAGAGATGTTTGATCAATTCCCTTATAGGCTATCCTTTTGAAGTGTAGTTTCTCTAAAGAAAGGAGGATTTCAAAACAGTTTTCTCTATATGAAACGATGTTTTAAGACATTTTTTTCTTATAAAAAGCGCTTTTCCTTTTTTGTTACAATGTTGCACAAAAGTGTCCTCGTTTGACATGGAAGCACACAGACCGGTGTGTGTGTGTGTGTCCCAAATTATTGCTATCTCGATAACTTTGAAGTACTCTGTATACTGAGGAAATAGCTTTCATGCTATTGATGTGGAGGTCAGTAGATCGAAGGTCAATGTTACAGCACCGCAAAACTGAATTCATCATTATGTAGTCTTTATCTTAGTTTAAACATTAGTTTATTTCAGCTAGGGATTGGTCATAAACAGGACAAGCCTATATCAACAGCTCTCCAGTTGACAATGGATGAATTTACATGTAAATACAAACAAGATTTCCGATGGTAAATGCAACTATAACATTTTTGGCAAGAAAAAAAAGATTTATGAATACGTATATCTTAACAACGAATTCCTTCAGATTGTTTTTTTTAATACATTCGCACTAGATTATAGAAGGGACGATATATACATATCAAGGGTGAAGTTGTTAAACTTTTAAAGGCGTACACAGAGTGTCACTCTCGATTAATACAATATATTTAGATATTCACTACTGACAAATCATGTGTGATTGGCAAACAGCAATCCAGGCTCTTAATCATTTTTTTCTCAATCGTTCAGAGTCGATTGAAAAGTTTTGTACATTATTCGCTATCTCTATGTTGGATTAATCGTCAAGATTTGGATTTCAAGATAAAAGTGTATGAAGTTCCATGGTAGTGTGTTAGTTCTAAGAACATAGTTTGTCTCTGGTTGCTATATTGTGAACACTATAAAATGTAATGCTCGTTGTCTTTATAAGGGTAACCGCAATTACACTTAGATATATCCCCTTTCTAAATCTAAATTTATTAAATTTATACGTTTTCAAACCGCAACATGAAAGACGCTGTTGTGTGTGAAGAATCTGGCCTATCCTCAGTCCAGAAAGGACGTAAATCTTTCGATTTCAAGAAGTTGTTAAATACATGTAATTGTCAGCAGTGTTAATTTCAATGTCAAGTTCATTCCACATTGTCATAGTGGAAATACTTAAAATAAAGTTGCGTTCGACAATTGCGAAAACTTACATCTGTGGAACAAAGGGGTTCCTCAGACCCCGATTATTGCGCCCACGCTATTAATTCATTGTTTGGTATAGCACATAGCGAGTTAAAGCGTTATTGTCCAGTCGTAGCTCTTATTATCGTATTCATGTTGCATTACATTGGCATGGCTGCCGAACCGTGTGTAACAAAACATCCTTGAGAAGAATTACATCTTCGCCGTGGATGTTTGTTCGCCTACGTTCGTGTCCGTTCCTGTTCGTGCAAATTCTTCGCAAGCACGAACCTTGAAATGCTTTGTGGCATTCCTTCGAAATTCGGCATATGCATTCCTTGCGACAAGACGTTGATTTGTTTTGCGTTCCAGCAAGATCTGCCTGAAGGTGACAACACTGGGGTTCGCTCCGTCCTGCTGTAGATGTTCGTGCGAATTGTCACAATGAATAACTTTGAAACACATTGTTGGATTCTTCTGAAATTCGGCATATGATTCCCTTACCACACGATGCCAATTGATATTGCGTTTCAGCAAGATCCGCATGAAGGTGGCGCCACAAGGGCTCGTTCCATCCTTCTGTCACAGTGGATGTCCGTGTAGGCCCGTACAAGCTCTTCACAAGCAATAACTTTGAAACGCTTTGTCGGATTCCCTCGAAATTCGGCATATGCATTCCTTGCGACAAGATGTCAATTGGTATTGCGTTTCAGCAAGATATAGGTAGCGGCACGCTGGCTTCAATCGTCCGTCCTCTCTGTCTTCGCACACGATAAAATCAAACCGCCTCATCGGATTCATCCGAAATTCGGCATTGCAATAAGACTGCTTGTAGGTGACGCCACACGGTTCCATTGCTGCATTCCGTGCTGCAAGCGACAACTTTGAAACGCTTTGTCTGTTTCCCCCGAAATACCCCACCTTTCCGGGTAAAAGCTTGAGAACGGCTCGTCGGATTCTTCTCAAATTTGGTAGGCATATACCATGCCATATGAGATGTCCCTTGGGATTGAGCTTCGCAGACTTGTGCGTAATGCCGGTGCTGAGCTTCGCACACTTCGCGTAATGCCGGTGTCCCCTGGTGGCAACTTCTAAATTTGGTTTCCTACCAATAACTTGAGAACCGCTCATCGGATTCTTTCCAAACTTGTCATGAGATATGACTTGGGATTGCGTTTCACTCAATTGAAATTTGGCATGCATGTACCATGGCAGGAGATGTTGCTTGGAACTGCGTTTCGCTTACTTGCACCTACAGTGACGACACCTGGTGGCAAAATCCGGAATTCGTTTCCGGGTAATAACTTGAGAACCGCTCAACGGATTCTTCTCAAATTTGATATGCATATGACATGACAGGAGATGTCGCTTGGGATTGGGCTTCGCCTACTTGCACCTACAGGTGGCATAATCTGGTGATAGAATCCAAATTTGTTTTCCGAACTGCTCATCGCATTCTTCTCCAATTTGGTATTCATATGCCATAAGACGCCCAGCTGTGCCTACCGGTGGCGCCACCTGATGACAAAATCTTAATTTGATATCGGGGCGTTAACTCGAGTACCCTTCTCAAATTCTTCTTAAATTCAGATACCATGCCATGAGGTGTCACTTGGGATTGTGTTTTGCCCGCTTCTGCCATCAGGTGGCGCCACCTGCTGGCAAAATCCGAAATTTGCTTCCGGGCAAAAACTTGAGAACTGCTCATCGAGCTCTTCCCAGAGTTGGTATGCATATGCCAGGCCAGAAGATGTTGCTTGAGATTGCGTGTCGCTCACTTGTGGATACAGGTGGCGCAACCTTGGGGCAAAATCTAAATTTGGTTTCCGGGCAAAAGCTTGATGATCCCTCTTCGGATTATTTTCAAAGTTCGTATACAGATACCATGTCATGAGATGTCGCTTTGGATTGCATTTCGCTCACTTTCACCTACAGGTTGTGACACCTGCTGGCAAAGTCTAAATTTGATTTCCGGGCAGTAACTTGAGGACCCCTTATCGGATTCTTGTCTAATTCGGTTTGCAGATAACATGCCATGAGCTATCGAATCGCGTTGCATCTGGCCCACTGGCGCCGAAAGGAGGCGCCACCTGATGGCAAAATCTAAATTTTGTGATTACGGGTTATCATGTATACAGCATGCTTGCAAACATGTATAACAAAGAATCCCCACTACTCTCATATCAGCTACTACCACAAGTCAACAGTAACTCTCATTATGCATGACAAGCAGCAGTTGTCTCCATCATGTATACCCCCGACACCAACCAAAACTATGGCTGCCATTTCGGCAGGGGACCTTGATCCCTCTGGCTGCTTGTCATCGTAAATTCTAGAGAATGATGTATTTCAGTCACGCTTTGGTTGTACCTGTTCTTGAAGTACAGTGCTCATACGGCCTCTAGCCCCAGGTTAAGTGGAATCAGACACAAGTTACGAAACGCATAAATCTTGCAAGCTACGCTCGTATTTTGCCATCAGCATGCGATATGTTATCTCGCCAAATTTGAGAAACTTTGCATAGCCCTGTCTTGTAGGATCACCAACTCCTATTTGATTTCACATAAAAAACTTCGTCAGTTGACACCTAAAGACTCTTCGTAATGATAACTGATGACAATTGAAAAGTATTGTCTATGCCCTGCAAATAATTTGTAGTTATGGGCCCGCCCCTGTTAGTATTTGTATATCAAATTGATGTTATGCTATTTAACACTATCTGGTCTCGGGATCATTATGGTCCCCCTACCACAGGTCCGGAATAAAGGAAACAAGACAGCTGAAAAGTTATGACTTTTCTTCGAATCTTATCGGCTTCATTTTCTCTTGGTATAATTCAAATTGGCGATCATGAGATGCTCTCAGAAAGTCGTGTTTTCGGTCTTTTCTGCATGTCCATTTTTCGCATTTCATCCCTAAAATAGCATACAAATAACATATTTTGCTGAAACTAATTATCACATTTATTAATTTTACAGATTAAAATATCCAAAACTAAAACAAAATCGGAAATTTGGGTTCAAAAATAGACGAAAAATGCCTTCTGAAAAAACGCTGTGACGTTATCATAGCGGCCAGCTTGAATTATTTTACATATTCTCATAGAGCTTGATCTAAATATGTATTATAGGAAGTTTCAGCCTTTCGCCTCAAGCTGTTATGAAAATAAATAGGTAGCCGAAATTCCACAACATCGTCTCCCCCACGTTGAGACATGTCCAAAATGAGTTCATGCCGTAGGTTTAACCAATCAAAAAGGTATTTCTCTACATGATTCAGTTTTATCGAAAGTAATAACGAGATTCCATCATCACAGCATGCAATTACCTCGTATGTATGTATCTTTTCATGACCGAAGCCCTTGTATGTTGCTAATTTGTCTGTGACAAACTATGAATGGCTATTGTTCTTAAATCCTTTCTTACAGGTCCTCTTGGCAACGGGGATGAAGGTTTTCATCAACTCCGGTGTTTGGAAAAGTCGTACTTTTCTTAATGTCAAAATCGAACCAACGCCTGCTGATATAGGCCAAACTGTGGGACTGTGTGGCGTATCCAACGGCGATCCTTGTGACGATCTGACTGCCTCAGATGGTAGAAAGTACCATGCTTCGAGTGATTGTAAGATCGGTCGGAACGGTCGGCAACAATGGTTTCCAAACGCATTTTCAATGTCCTGGAGGTAACTCTCTGCTTACATCTTCATTCCACTGGCAATGTAATCAGTCATAATTGGCCTCAAATCCGTCACGATACAGTCCGTGTCAGCGTCAATGACTCATATGCATTCACCATATCTAAGGGGCTGAGACAAAACGCCGGTTCTACACAAAGGATTCAAAACAAAACTCAAAATTGACTCATTGCCAAACTCGACGCATCGAACAAGTGTGATCAAGACAGCACCTGACCACACAATTGCCAAAATATACAGTAACATGACTCGCAGGGACAACCCCGACGTTTCTGATTTAAGTGCGCACTTAGAAACAGTATTTCCTAATTATTTATCTCTCTCTCTCTCTCTCTCTCTCTCTTGTTGATCTCTTGTCGACCTCGTCGTCTCCTGTCAACGGTTGAATCGGCTGTCGACTTTATGTAAGTTATTAGGTCTTTCCATTTCCATTTATGTTACCTATAAATGTTTATCTATTAATCCGAAGTTTTTCATAATGATCTCGAAATTTGACTTTGACCTAGACCTTTTTGAGTTACCGGCCTGTAATGTTGAAAGTTATTCTGTCAATACTGACCAAAGGAGTTTAGATAACACGATTAATATGTAGAATGTAAGTGTTTGAAGATATTCTCGACAAAATGAGTCAATGAAAAAGTAGTTCACCACAGCAGTTTTTGCGTTATCTCAATTGATGGCATTGTTTGTGGCCTATGTACAGTCAAAACGAAGCAACAAATATGCAAGAAGTTAGAGGATTTAAAAGTTTAATACATATTGCCGTGTACCTGGGTATTTTTAAGCTGTTACGTAACAAGCACGAGTTATCTAGCTTTTGAACGGCTAATTGCACCACGATTATAATTCGGATTATGTAACCTACATGTACATGGTAACAACAATTGATCACAAGTGTCAGAACCCGGCCTTGACCTTGACCTTTGAAGTGATAAGCATCCGAAAATCAAAAATACGGCTTGGCCAACACCATAAATTGGTGTTGAACTGGCCTCGACAACATTTCTTAGCGTTCACATTGGTGAACACCATTTCTCAACACAACTTTATGTTGTTGACCAGTCCTCAACACCAACAAATTGTGTTGGGACAACACCATTTTTTTCTGGCTGTGTAGCTAGCAATATGAATTTCATAGCAACCGGACCACTACCGTAGATTCTGTCAGCGAAAGCAGAATTTCCCACGTTTTGAAGTATTCTGATTCTGACTTTTTAATCGTATAACTTGAGAGTCCGATGCTTCCCCTATGCTGTAACCGACATCCTTTGATTGAAATCCAGTAAAATTGTCGCTCGCAGCTGTATTTAGTTTTAGTCTCCCTTCATATTTTGCGCTTTCCATTGTTCCAGTATTACTGGACCGATGAAATGGAAACAGCATTTACTGATTAGGTCCCTTAGCATTTACTTATCGCTCTCAGACGAAGCCGCTCATTCTACAGCCTAAGTGGCCATCTTGAATTTACCTAAAGTTTGAAAAATCTCCATACAAACTAATACAGAACCATTGAACAGATAGATAAAAAATAGCATAGATGATCAATGGGGTGGTGCTCTGAGAATGTCATTTTGATATATATGTTCCGGAAGACAATATGGCTGCCATCGGCCAATCAAACTGGAATGGCCAAAGTGGCTAGGTATACGTTAGGCAACGTCCTAATAAAGCACATGGAGATTTGAGAGCAGACAGATATCTTTGTTACGGAGAAAATGGCAGTAATTGGCGCTTTTGGTGAGAAATTTAAAGTTATCCAGTAGCGCTGAAATTTCACAGGATGATCCTGGATGAAGTGTGTCCAAGAAAACAATTTTTCGGATTGGAGGAACGGTTTGGCGGTCTTATATGAAGACGTCATTTTCATCATACTATAAAATAGAGACATACCTTTGTTGAGACTCTGAACTCCATCATGGTAGGTGGCCACCTTGCTTCGGTGTTTCCACGTCAAAGCGAGACCTGAAGGCTGACAGCATCGATAGCATAACGGGTTTCTTTTGACGGGTCCTTCTAATTAGCACAACGGACTACAACCAAACACCAAATCACCACAACGGACCGCCAAGTTGCCACAATTGGACCCCAAAAATACAACTGACCCTCAAATTAACACAACGGACCCAGAAGATATCACAATGGACTTCAAATAAACACTACATACCCGAAGCATACCACAGCGGATGCTGAAGGATCACAATACACTCCACACCGAATTACTATGGTTAAATTATGAGTGTCTACTATCATGGCATTGTGATAATTAGTAGGACCGCTATCGACAACGAATTTGTTGTCATTTTGCTGTCCGTTGTGGTAATTTGAATGTCCCTTCACGCTTAAAACTAAGTATCGAAACCTACTCGTAAAGTGTTGCAATAACCCTTTAAGTGTGTCCACAGGGACAGCACTTTAAAATGCAGTCCCTGTGGACACACTTAAATTGTTATTTCAACACTTTACAACACTTTAGTTTTAAGCGTGTTGTTGTCCGTTGTGGTGATTAGTCGGGCCAAGACGAGCTTGGGCACAGCCACCTTGAATATCCTCAACACAGCTAGGAACCATTTCGCGAAATGTAGGCATAATTTTATCATCATTATCTGCTTTGAATAAACTTCGTGTGGATTCATATTATTTATTCGATATTCAACCATTATATAATAATTTGGTAATGTAATAATGTCCACCAGATTCTGGGGAAAATCCTTGCGCCAATGCCTGGTCAACACGCACGAGCCATTAGAGAGGCATCACACCAATCACACTGAACGTTGGCGAGTCAGCATGAATGCATTTTCACAAAACGCTCAAACCTCAAGCATTTGAATTTATTTTGGCTTGGAAAATATGATCGAAGACCTTGAGTTGTAACAGGGTGATATTAATGCCTCGCCCCCGTAAAACATTATGGCCGTCATGAACCAAGCAAAATCGCTATTTTTATAATATTTATTTTCCACATGTTATATATGATGGATTATTACACTGATAATTGGCACATATGGATTTTCTGGTATCGCAACCTATATATTTTTTCCATTACATATAGCTAAGTGCATGACACCCGTAAGGCACATTCATTATGCAAAGTGAACTACTGGGACTATCACACATGATGACGCGTACAGGCTCTACACTGAAATATCGTGAAAGATTTGTCGCTCACAAATGATCTTGTATCAGCAATTCGTGGGCGTCTATACTAAAACTGTCTACAGGTTGATTTTTGGCAACGAAATTAAAGGCCATTATATTTTGTGGATCGGATTCATCTGAAGATGTATATGCTGGCAATAGCATTATTCGTCGATATTGGATAAAATGAACATATCTAGGTATGTCTCGTAAAAATAGACGAACTTTGTTCGCCTATATGGCAGAATATATCGATAGATTTGCGTTATCTATGATGAGATTCCTTTAAAAACTTCTCTCTATGGTCAACTTTCTTTACTACAAATTGAAAATATCCCACTCGTTTTCTTTGGCAAACAGGGTCAGCGGAAAGTTCAGCCTATTTGCAGGAAAGCCCCTTAGAAGATGGTCCACGCAACAAATACCGGGTCAATGCAAATGCAAGGAGACAAACACGGACCGCAAATTTCATGCAGAAGTGGTGTGCACTGAGCCACCAAATGAATGTAACAACGTGAAGCTAGACGTAACCAAACTGTTCTCACAAAGCTGTACTCAACTTGGCAGCAGGAGGAGACGAAAAAGAGACACAGAGGAGGTGGATTTGGACTATTTTGACGATGAAGAATATGTATTCACCTACGATGATGCGTTCACATTTGAGGTGGTTACATTGTATTTGAATTTCTAATGTCGGGGTGGTGGCGCATTTTCACAAATTTCAGCACAACAGCACTCTTTGTCCATACTAATATAAGCCATACAAATTCACTAATCAATAATGATTCGGCATTTATATTTGGTCCGTTATTCTCATGAATTCAGAACAACGGCGCACTGTACTACCAGGAAGAGAAAGTTCGGAGAGCATTTTCCGCAGCAAAAGCTGAACGTATCTCCAACGAATTGTCAGCTCCATATCAACAGAGTTGCCCAGAAAATAGCCTGTACTGAGAAAAATAAGATTATCAAAATGACCACTTCTTGGTGGTCCAGCGTCAGGACCACCGAAATGTGTCCCCCTGACCACCATTGCGGTCATAATTCGCTACCTGGGTGGTAAATATGTCTACCTCGGCTGGTAAATCGGATTGAACACACATTCGTAGTCAGCGTCACCACCCCGGGTAGTCCACTTGACCACCGTTGAGTCCAATTTGAAGCTACTGACATGAACACGTGAGGGAGGACGTATGTCGGGTGATATGCACATGCCCTTCTTGCCCGCCTTAGAATCGTCTGCTGCGTCGCTATATTGCATTTGCAGAAGCGGGGTTGGTAATATGGGGCGGGGTTGGTAATATGGGGCAAGGGAAATAGGTGCTTGCTAACCAGAATTTAGTCTATATATTTTGACATTGAAAGTACTCATTTGGACAATGAAAGTGGTCAATTCCTTCAATTCTTAAAGTGGTCAAGCTGGGTAGCGCATCAGGTGCAATTTCCGGACCACCTAACAGTGGTCATTTTGTTTACTTTATTTGCCTAAGTATGATATTGTTTATGTCTTCGTCTAAATGCATATAGACATGATCAACGAAGATTAATGAACTGTTTATTTATTTACAGATACCCGAATGGCCAGGTAACTGGACCGAAGCAAGTGCAAGACAATTTTGTTTGGACTATTTTGACAAGTCTGCAGCTTATCAAGCTTGCAAACCCGTCCCCAATACACATATTGACTTCTCCCTGTATGCCTGCATTCTTGATATCAGAGTAAGTGTTACTGATGCCCAAAACGACCATTTTATATTGGATGTTTTGTGTTTATACAGGTATATGTGATGAAAAGGGGTGATGGAGTAACTTGCTGAACTCTTCCAATTGACTCGCGCATTGGGAAACTTTTGGGGGAATGTTTTTTTCTTGCCAAGCTTTTCAGTTCAGCGATGGTAAAGTATCAATTCCAAAATTACAAAGTCCCTTTCCTATTTGTGCTACGGCCAACCGCGTGATTATGGGCGTATTCTACAGGATATTTTTCTACCTATGTTCGAAGATCTGCTAATCGGGAACATTGTCTGATTTTTGTTGCGGAAGGAACACCAGGCGCACGCGCAAGAGCTCAAATAAGAGAGGCTCCAGATCCAGTTAACACACGATTATGGGAGTGCTGAAAATAAATTGATCTCTTTGAAAAAAAAAATTGAAAAAAAATCAGCTGACTTTACCGTCGATAACATATTCACACGTTACTTGTCCCATTGATCGATATTTATAATGTTTCAAGAAACTGTATCGTTATAGGTCGTTGCAGTCGATTATTGTAGGCAACCTCAACAGAACAAATGCGAACAGGAGTGCCCACAGAATAACGTAAATCTGCCCCCGGTAGATAGCACCGGCTTTTCTAATTTCCGCCGATTTGCAGTCGTGTGATGTCAACAAACAGCATGTGTTGTAGTAAAATCCAAAAGTTTGTGCGATGATCAAATGTAAATTTAAACATTTTCCACTGATTTCTGTGCCTGGAAACTTTTTTTCAATGAATATTCTGTCATAGAATTAATTATCACTGAATGCTGACATTTCACCCAGTTGTTTATTTGTTAATGTTGTATCCTGCAACGAGTGCAGGCTGGTTTTCGTGAAAAAAACGCGAGAAACGGGAACCAGCGTCCATATTAGCCCTGGCCTGCATTATCAGTACCGGTACCTTGGGTAACCGGAAAAGAAATTTCTCCGCTTCTTTGGATATTTATTCATATTGGCTGTGGCGTATTGTTCGACTAAATGGACTAAAAATATTGAAAATGTAAGAAAAAATCCTTAAGTCGCAGCAGTATAATTATACATGCATAAAACATGTGATAGCTATCATCAAACACGTGATGACAGCATCGGCAATTAACCTTTATAGGGGGCTGGCCAGTATTAATTTCAGGGCATCATTTTAGGAAGAGGAGACCTGGGCATCAGATTTAGTTGCATGCGATGAAACTAAAGTTTAGTCCGACTGCTCATTAAAGGTGATGAATCCCTTTAAAATGAAATTAGAGGATTCCATAACCCTTTCGTCATCACGATTAAATGTTGATGACCAGGCCTCACCACCTTTACGTGGTAATTAATTAATTTTGTTTTCCTGGGAGTGTGATGAAATGTTTGGAAAAAACTACGTTTCAACCAGAAGCCTTCACTTTTCAACAGAGTTGATTCTTCAATTGTAGTATACTGGCGACACGGCATGGGCGCTGAGCGCCTTGGAATCACACAAATCCGACTGTTTGGGTGAAATTAGGAAAAACATCACTCTTCAACAGCCTAATCCAGACACACCGAACAATCGTTCTGTTGCGGAAATGTTCATGGAGGCTAGTTGTCCGAACGAATGTTATTTTCACGGAACATGCATAAACGGTAAGCAGAGAGTTGTGCAGCTTTTCCATTTAAATAACGTCTATTTCCTATTTCAACGAAGAATCTTCATTCGATTCTGAAAATTAGTTCATGAGTCACTCCCTGCTACCATTTCGAGGGGCAAAACAGACCTTTTATTCTCATTGCACTAAATATGTAGAGTATAAAAAACTTGCTGGACTTTTCGGATTTGTAGCCTGGTGTCTGAATGTAGGTCAATCCAAGATGGCAGCATGCAGGTTCTAAAAGTCTTGGATATGTGACACAGAAACGAGCTATGCACTATCAGAAGGATTGGGTCAAATTGATCAGACATTTTGAGGCATAGACGTGGTGGACCCAACGATTACTAAGGGTCAAATTCCATTTTGGCCCAAACATTTTGTATCATTTTGACCCAAATATTTTGAATATGGTACGTGTATTCCCAATCCTTTTGACAATGTGATGAATAAAAGCACGAGACTTGTATTCCTGGACGTTTCTGGTTCATTGTGGGTGTTTTGTTTTTACCTCACAGTATACATATTTTCACGAAATCTATTTCACGTCATAGTTTATCATTGCAGGCTCATGTATGCCTCTTTGCATAACATTCTGCGTAAAACATGATGGGGTTATAGAAAATTCTTATCTGAAACTTGCGTTCTTTGACTTTCCTCATCTGTGATCAGGTGTTTTGTTATCTAAAAGAACACATTTCGAATGCAATCTTTTTTACATTCTAGCTAGCCATTTCAGGATCAATTTAAGCCCATTTGCTTAATAAGTTCCGCATGATGCATCATGAGTACTATGAAATTTCGTCTAAATATGTTTGTTGGCTTTACACCACAGTACCTATGTCTTTAATGCAATATTGGACGTAATTTTTAACCTGCATCATAATAAATCGCCATAACCATTATTATTAATGCTATACCGAATGTGTACAAATGACCCTACTATGATAAAGTGTCAATTTAGAAAGCTTTATCTCCTTTTACTTCAACTTCATGCATACGCCTAGAAAATGACCACAAGTTCATCATTACTAACTTATGACTGCCATCTTGGATTGAGTCATGTGACCTAAGAGAAAAACAGAACTTATACCGATTCAGCCCGTTGGCAATATTCGTACCACGAAGATATCGGATTATGGAACACGCTGCATGTAGCTACACGTGTACGATTGAACTTAATTCCGGGAAATGTTATTCTGGTTTCAGTAAATTACCGTAGGTTCCATTTTAATGAAATCAGGTCAGTTAACATCATAAGGGATATGGAAAAATTTTCATCATTCTACGTAAAATTGCTGTATTGCTTTCTATGGCTATCATTGGTTAACCTACATTTGGACAGTTAGCTACCATTCTGACATGTCCAACACATTTTCGTCACCTACAGACACATGTGTGTTCGAAAAATATTCTTAGGTTTTGTTCGTAAATGTAGTGGCAAAAGTGAAATTTCGAGTCAAAACTCATGAACAAATGACTCGTTCACGCAATGAATACACATTTAGTGTGATGCTGACAAGGTGATGTATATAATCTTTATCAACATGTATCTTCATGATAAATCAATGCTGTACGAACGAGTTTTACTATCTAAACTACATCATAAGAATTTTCTTTTGAATCTTTTGTGACAGTACTGGATATTTGTTAATGTGTCTAGATTTGACAATTCTGTAGTGTACGAAGATAAATGACGTGTTTGTTAATACAAAAATGCAACCCATCATTGTCTTATTTGTGATATTTAATTGAAATAAACAGTCCAATAATGTATGTGCGATAGAATGCTGATCAGATTTAGGGCATAAAGCATGTAATAAATGAATTGTCATTTCATGCATTCTCTTACTTAACAGATATCCAGTTTAACGATTACAAAATTCAATGAAAAATTCTGCAGCAGCCTCAAATCTTCAGGAGTTCCAAGCTAGTATATCATTTAATTTTCCCCCTTAGCAATGAAGTTTATGTCAATACCTGCGATTTTCATCCGATGTAGGTACCTGTGTTTGTGAACCCGATTGGATTGGAGAAGATTGTTTCTCACCAATCTCTCAGCCCGCACAAGTCTTTGGGACACCCAGAAACGGGATGTGTGACCTCAGCATGAAGCCTTGCACAGCCACAATTGTGTATGGGCAGAATTTTGTGAACACAAACCAACTGAAGTGCAGGATACGAAAGATCATGGTACATGTATAAGTATTTATCAGAATCAGAAAAAAAGTTCAGTCTATCTGATATGCATGCTTTTCTCTGCCGCGTTTAGCTTCGGCCAAAACACTGATTTTAAAATTCCGTCAGACAAATGGGGATGTTTGGTTAAACATTGTAGTGAAAGTCCCACAAAGGGGTTTGACTGAGTTCATATGTATACAAACCATGTACATATATAAAGTGAAGGGTGCCTACCTGCCGCCCTCGAGCATTTTGATGAAACACTTTGTTAATATGACAGCCACAGGGCAAAATAACTAATACTTTAGGAATGTGAATAAATTTCATCAATACCTAGATATTTTCGTTCAAAAACTTATATCTGAGTCAAGCTTCATCTGTAAATGTAAAAATATCCAATATCGCCGAAATGCATTTGAAATAAGTTAGGGCATTTTTACGCTAAAAGAGAAAATCTGTTAGAAAAAATGGCAAAGATACCATTTTCACACATGATGCTCTGAGTTTTTTATGAGTCGACTCAACATTACCACAACCTGATCAGCTATAAAGCATCAGGAAGTAGTTCGTTGAGTAGGCAGATTCCCCAGCCCCACTTCAAGCCAGACATTCCGGAATGTCAGCTCCATATGGTATTATTTTGGTTTCCTTTATGGACCATTCGTTTGGACCCCTCGAGAGGCTTGACTGATCAGCTTGTTGCCAAGCCGATCATAGTACTGAACTACAAAATTAAGTTTCTAAGATGAAACATTATTATTACTTAAGATTATAAAAGAAAAAAAGAAACCGACCTTGACCAGTCCAAGTGATATTAACTTAACAAAAATGTCTGCATATGTTTTAAGGAATATCTTTTCAAACGAGTGATAACATTGTCTTAGTATATGTCAGGGTAACTGAATCTGCATGGTCCCTAATTTGATGCTAGAAAGAAATGATCCACAATTTGCTGTATAGAATATAAGAATACCGTTAAAAATGTCCAAGAGTATTTTATTTCGTATTACTTTATTATTTTGTAATTTATAGTATGCACAGTATACATGGTATAATGCGAAGAAAACTGCAAGACTGAAAATCAGTCTATAAATTCGTCAAAAAATGCACTGTCCTGGAAAATGACGTCACCAGGTCGATCATCTTCAACATGTTTGCATAGCCATGTTGGGCCTGACTCAGAGATACAGTGTGGTAAATATCCCTAGGTTCAACGATAATCGAATTATACATATATTGATTCACTGATTCCCAATTCCAGTTATTTTGTACTTGTGTATGCCATGGAAAAATGTGTTGTATCAAAATATTCAAGGGTATCATGTGGGCACACTTCCAGCCTATTGTGGTAGATCCAGCGCGAGCTTCACACTGGCTGCTGGATCATTGGCCGATTTTTTTTACTTTCTATGATAGAGGGCTTCTCATACGTAGCTACATGTGGAGAAGGATTTAGTGTAGCCAAGCAAACAATAAAAAGTACAATCCAGTGTAAAGGCTTATCATACAGAAAAAGACCAATAAAGCATTAGAAGGAATAATACTTAAAGTACACAACACAAATACCAGGATCTAGATCTCATTATGCATCCGAATTGCTGTCTAAATCAGCTTTCTACTTTTGGTCCAATCATATTCCTATCTTTTCCTATCTTCAAATCTGGATCCAAATCCAAGGTTGAAAATTATAGACCGATATCCGTATTGCCGATTGTGTCCAAAATTTCAGAGAGACACATCCACAAACATTTTTATTCTTATTTGTCAAAATTCGACTTGTTGTTCCCTGGTCAGTCGGGCTTTCGGCCTGGTCATATCACTGAAAACTGCTCCTTCATTGAAGAGTTTTAAAAGGAATTATTATCAATATCTTATATCATTTGGCGTTTTAATCTCCTGGCAATGTACTCTAGTATAATTTCGTAAAGTATCACTCGTTTCCCATATTTCATATTTTGGCAACCGTTGCAAACAAGAACAAAAATAAGGCATTTTTAAACATGTCCGCGTTTATGATGAAATCGTAATGGGCGTTGCTGAAGTCGAAAGACGATTCCGTGATTAAATGATCACAACACTGTCATATATTACTTCCATTGGTTTGGGGGTCGATGACGGCTGAATTTTTGCCGTGTGAGCATTTTGTTTAGATTATATGACTCTGTTATTGCGTTTATAATTTTAACCACTTGGAATGATTTAACCATTCTCTCATTTGACAATAGCACAGTTTTTGTTGCTAACCTTGGAAGAGAAGTATTGAAAAGGGTAATAATATCTCCAGGAAGTCGCTTTTTAAGTGTTCTAAGGAAAACGAAGTTAAGGGAGAGCGCTTTGTTGAAACAGCTACTTAGAATCATTATCGAAGAAGCTGACAAAGGCTCAACTATAGTAAAGAATACAAATTGTTATGAAGGAAAGACAAACAGACAGACAGACAACTCATTATATATGTAGTTCTGAACTGCGGAATAAAATAGAGAATCCATCATTTGTAATCAGTCACCTTATTTCCACATTATTATCACTTGGCCAAACATTGGGGTGAGATCAGTCAAAATTTTATTTCGGTCGTCTTGTTTCTTGTAAGGGTGCCTTGTGTGCATCGTTCACAAACATTATATGCTTTTTCTTACAAATATTTTTTTACAGAATGGTGAAATGCATGATTAACTTCTACCTAAATACGGAAAAGTAAAGTGAAGTTATGAGTAGTACAACCTGAATTATTTAATGGTGTATCATTTGGGCCACTTCCAGCAAACTGAGAATATTGAACCACCGAAATGTTCCAAAACAGTTGAAAATGGTATACCTGGAGATAGATTGAAACGTGAGACCCATACTCAGGCGAAATAGACTTGACAATACCAAATGGAATGTATGGTTACCTATATATGAAACAAATAATATCTGAATCATTGCAAGACACATATACAATATATTATTTGACTTTTACATGATGTGGTTTGGGAAACAGTTTGGTGGAACTGAACACAAGTGTGCACATATCCGAAGGTCTGATCTGTTGTAGGACAGATTCCACTTCGTTATTGTTCGAAGCTATCTATCACGGCGAGACCATTAATGTGCAAGGGATAATGAATGACGATCATCAGGAGCCATCGGGCAACGTTCGACAAATTTCTCGTCCAGTTTTCAACATTTGTCCTGCTTTTAAAAGGACAGGACAGCACAAGTTATTTTGCCAAAATATTATGATTCTTGATATATGTGTGTGTAAATAAATAATTATGGCTGACGTCATCAGGACGGAGCTCACATATTTTCGGAAGATCTCCAGGGGAAGCTGATAACCACCGTAGCCCAAGGCACTGTTGGAGGTGCTTTTTATCAGATTTTCTGCTCTGAATTAGTTCAAGACATTGCGAACGGGCAATGAAATTTGTTGAACGTTGTCCGATGTCTCCTGATGGTCGTTATTTTGAATTTAGGATTATTCATTATGCCTTGCACATTAATGTTCTCGCCGTGATAGATAGCTTCGAACAATAACAAAGCGGAAATCTGCCTTTGGGTGAAACCAGCTGCTTCCAAACTGACTCAGCGATCCTGGGTCTCCTAACATAATAGGCCTAATGTTTGAATTTCCCTTGCCTTGAACAGCTGCTTCAGAAACTGTCACAATGATACGAATCGACTAGGGTTGGCCACCTTTCTCTAATTGGCTGTACGTATTTGTTTTTCAGACGACATCTGAGCAAGACGGCCCCAACATCGAAGTACCGGCCATATTTCGATTTTCCGCCGAAGTGGTTTGCCCCATACCCCATGTGGAAAGTGGAACCATCATGAAAATGCCACAACCTCCAGATGGTGATCCCTTCACAGAGATCGGTGTGATCGGCTTCATGATTTCTGTCAGCAACATGAATGAAAAATATTCGGATGAAGTTCTCTTCTTACCACATGACAAGACGTGCATCAATTGCACTGTTGAAGACAATATACCAGTCTGCCGCTTAAAGGTGAGACTCGGCACCTCTTCCCACTTCCCTTATATGCGTTGTAATTTTTACCTGTATATGGCGAGATTCTGCTGGTGGACGTTTCGTCCCCGAGGCCCGCCCCGTGTACAGACCGTTTGGTCTTTGATATATGTTGGCATTGTGGGAAGTTGATGCTGGGTCGACATCGGGCCTTACACAATAGTCTTTTGTGTTAAATGCCGTCATTTTCATCTGACGACGATACAGCTCACCAATTCCGAGTGTACGAGTTGTCACAGAGACACAGCTCACCAATTACCAATATACGAGTTGTCAGAGCATTTCCATCATAGCTCT
Source organism: Hanleya hanleyi (assembly GCA_036873755.1). NCBI lineage: Eukaryota > Metazoa > Mollusca > Polyplacophora > Lepidopleurida > Hanleyidae > Hanleya > Hanleya hanleyi. The sequence continues at coordinate 18,999 of JAVTVY010046563.1, forward strand.
CTAGATCTGTATCTAATACCGCTTATGCCGGTGGTAGGGGGCGTGTGGTCATATCATCCAAGTTTCCACATGAACAGGTACAATAAAAGCGTACCTGACATACAACAATATCATTAATCGTTAGATTCCTGGTATGGGCTTTAGAATAGGTTAATCAGAAAACTATACTGTGAAGTCATGTGGCTTTGTCAGTATGTCGGCACCTCTTTCCACTTCCCTTATATGCGTTGTAATCCAACATGTTTCTTGCAGGGATATTCTGCTGTGGGAATTTGAGTAAAAGATACACTTATCACTCATATGGTGTGATATATCAATATGTTATTCGATGTGGACCCATGGCATATGCATTTCGTTCAGCTAATTATTTTGAATATTTGATTACTAGTTCATACTTACAGTTAAATCTCTTCCATCGTCTGTCAATATTTTTTCCATTTACTAATTATCAGCGCAGCTACTGTTACATAGACGACTTTTGCTATGAAGACGGAGAAGCGAATCCCGACAACACGGGCGAAGCATGCGAAGTATACCAATCAAACAGGCACTGGTCTCGTATGTATCTATTCTAAGTTATTTTAGCCCGCATACATATATCTAACAGATATTTTTGGTTGCGACCGAAGTCAAATGAAATTTAGGAGAATTACCCAGCCCAACTAAGCCAGTATTTCTAACATGCGTTTGGAAATTTGTAGAGAAGGTGCCAGATTTTTTTTTTTTTTTTTTTGCAGTTTGAGTAATTTTGCAATTATTTCATTCATGACTGAATTAATTAGGCTAAATAGATTATACGAGAAATAATTCATTTGGCAAAACGTCCTCTGAATCTGACGCATGTGTCATGTGTGTCTTTCGATGGATCTGCTTTCCAAATCTTGGATGGGTATGGACATGAGCAGCAAATGCACATGAACTACCCTGGATAAGGAATTCACTTTCATACTAGACATTGTTGGTACAATGACACGGTCTTTCCACGACAGTCCTTCAAAGGTATCCTTTCGTTGAAAATTAAGTTCATGTTCATAGGCGATGTCGATATACTGATAACTGAACACCCTTCGTTTAATTGATAAATATACATAATGCATCATGGGCTTACAGAGGGTTCATCATGGTTCGCAGCTCCTTTCATCACTTAAAACGACGTTCATTTAATTACAATTGCGGGGTGACTCGGTTGAAAGAACTCATTATTGTAAGTAACAGGCAACAAATTAAAAGTCCGTACCTATTGCGGTTCAAGAGTTATAGCGTTTCCAAAAAGATGAGCCAGCTCCGTCATGTAACACGACATTTATTTAATTGTGAACTCCGGATGCCTCGAGTGTTACAGCCGAATCGCTATAGCGAAATTGACAACTCCCATTGAATAGATGAAATCAACATGTGACCATTTAACGGCTTAATAGTTCGGGAAATTGTTT
>JAVTVY010046564.1:0-21854 GCA_036873755.1 Hanleya hanleyi
AAAAGTATACGTTGTGGGAATTGTACGTTTAGATAAATTGGAAGTATTGCGATATCCAAGCTTGTTGGTTTGAGAAAAAGATCAAGATATGACAATACAGTTAGGCCTATACGATCAGTTCAGACGTTCTTCAAACCGATTTTACAAAGGGGCATGGTCGTCCTCCAGATGCAATTGGAAACGGATTGGGTATTTTATACGTCGATATTCGAGCTAAATTTTCAAATCTATCTTCAAATCTAGATAACAATGTATCGTAAACAATTGTCAAAATAACCTCACCACGTCAGTCTCTAGTAGAAATATACCAATCCCCTTTTGCACTTTAATTCTTAGATACTAGAATCGCATGACTTCCGATGTACATTTGTGGTTCGATATTTTTCTCTCCTGCCTATAGCTACAGCATAGGGCAGAGTTTTAACTATAACTGGTGTAAATATGATAAATATGCATCTTATTATCTCACTCTTCCAAGGAAGGACCATTATGCTTACACTGATGATAATTTTGGCAATTCAATTCGAAAATAGTCAAGTTATCACTGATTACAAATATTCTCCATACTGTAACCATAGGAAGGCGAGAGAAAACACGAACGACAAATATAAGCTGGGAGTCGCGCGTCAGTGTACCTGTCGTGGGAAAGGCAGATTTATCTTATACTTACTAAGATGAAAGGGCACCAACAGAAATCAGATTCCTTTAAAATTCCTTCATAGAACCATAAAAGTTTTACAGTTCTTTCCAGTCACTGGGATATACTTACCATATACTCATGATGCCTGTTCATATTTGTATGTATATATGTTTAAATATTCTGTTATAAGATGTCCTGGGTGATACAGGCTGTATTTTCACCCATGACAGTTTGATTTAAAAGTTCAATATTGTACACCACCAGTTCTTTGTAGGACACTTGCGGTGAATCTTCATTATTCTCTGCTCTTGAAGCTGCTATTTGTCCTTGTTTCTCTACTGAGAAGGATAAGCTGTTACACTGGTCTTGCAGCATCACCTGACGAAAACAATGTATCGAAGGTTCACCACGTGGGTCCAATAGAATCTGGCGGCTAACTGTCCCAATGGACGGGATCCTCATTCCTGACAGCCCATGAATGACGTATGATTTTGGATTTTTTAATTTTCTCATTAGCTTGTGATGTGATAATGATGCTATTATCATGGTTATTAAATGTCTATACGGAATGAAAGACGCGATTGTGAATTTCTTGAATAAGTCACTTTGTAAGATGGTATAGTTTTGCAATGTTTCTCTCTGGGCGGCATGTTCAAAGAATGTAGTTTTATAAAAACAACAGTTCAGCACGCGATATCTCCACTTGATTGGTCAATTCATATTTTCAAACGGATATGCGATATTTTCATTGGCTTGTTGAGATAATTGGAAGAAAATTCAGCCAATCACAGAGTTTCACTAAAGGTTTATTCCGAAACCGATATTTCGGTACAACTGTTGTACTTTTACACTATACTGTTTTCGTTATTCAGTAGAATGGTGCTATTCGTGTTTTGATGCCTTGCCATGTTGTTTTATAGTGTATAGACAATACGAGAAATGTGAGATCTCATTATGTATTTTGTTGATCAGTGATACGATGTGGCTGGTTGTAACGTGTAACATTTAATTTTAATATTTGGAAACATGTTTCCATGGTGCAAGTCGTGCTCTGTAGCGCTTTTGATAAACTGTTAGCTTCTTGAATTAATGTTCATAGTGAGTTAATATTTTGTTATGAATTCCAATTGTATCCCTATTCATTTTAACAATGTTTATCGTTAATCTGTTGACTATGTTACGTTTTATCCCTTTTCTTAATCCGACGGCGATTGTTTCCCTTATTTATCTTTACATAACCTACAATTTGTCCTGATATTTATTTTAGTTTTTGTGGCGGGCTTTTTCAGTTTTAGTCTCCAGTCCTCAACTTTTCCCAACTCCTACTCTCCAAATTTAACACCCTCGCCCATAATTGAAGTTTCTAGTATTCCAAGATAATACAAAGCGTACTATCAGACTTCATTTACAGCTAGTATATCAACCACCCAGATAACTGGCATCCCAAGTCATATCTATTTGCCCCAAACCCACCTTGTTTGTTTGGTATTCAAATTGCTCTCTAATCTACGTCGACACTGTCATGGTTTTGTGTAACTGGAAACAACCTTTTGTTCTCAACAACAGAATATAGGATATAATTTATATTAAAATGACGAAGCTATGTGCTAAAGTGCTGTTATCCCTGTGCGATTCTGATACTGTCTTTTAACCTAGCAATTCTACGTTCAGCAGTTTTATATCTTCATCGCAAAGTAATCCGTCCTACCGGTAATGAGGGTATTCGCTACAGCCAAATATAACACTTTCTGAATGAAAACTCTGTTATTTCTGGTATCCATGTCGTTGTGCTTATTTCATTGAACTTACGTTTCATTTACTTAATTTCATAAGAAAATAGCATGAGATATGAATTAGGATGTCAATCCTGTATATGCCTGCAATCCTATTATGCTCGTTATATTATTATTATTCTGTCGGATTTACGCGTTTCATATTTCGATGCCACCAGACCGATGAAACTGCATATGTAATGTATACCTTGGATGCCAAATGAAGCCCATTAGTGAACTGGTTATCTTGGATGGATGCCAAATGAAGCCCATTAGTGAACTATTTGTTATCTTGGATTTATATGAGAACATTTGAAGATCATCTCATCCAGAACAGCTGAACCGATCAACACGAACAACAATGACCAGTATAAGTTAAGTTATTTTCGACATGATATATTTGACTAAATAACGCAGCGAAAACTGGCTGATATAAGTTTTCTGATACGGTGATCTTGATTTTCTCATTCATGGATATTCTCCACGGTAGCTTTCCTAGCATGATGGTGCCAACAGCAACCGTCTATAATGATCAATTCCGGATTCATGTTACTATAGTCAATAGTCCGCAAGAGGAAATAGATTTACCAGTATCGACCTGACTGCCAGGATCTGCTATAGGAATAAATTGTATGCTATTATGCTATAGTGTTGTGAAACTATTACTACCGCAACCTGCATGTACGTGTTGAAAGACTCCAAAGATCCTTGTATATATTAACAATCATATCCGCGAAAGGTGCATTGTACGCATCATACTGGTAAAGTGTATGGAACTACATGTGTAGGGATATCCAAGCATGTTGGCTTGAGAGAAAGATCATGGTTTGACCAAAGTTAGATCGTGATTTCTCTCGATGATTACTAGTCACGGTTTGTTTCATGAAATCTTCGCTTCAAAACCGAAGACTCGATTTTACAGTGGACTTGATTGTCCTCGCGATGTTACGGGCATAGATTTAATACGGCTACAGCAACCTGAGAAAACCAGTCATTCTATAACACTTGTGTCAATAACACCGAGCTAACCGTGCATTTATTACACGTTTTAGCACGGTTATGTGAAATCAACACCCGTCAAGTGCATTTGTTCATTGGGAGACTCCATTTCACAAGTCCGATGAGGAAAGGGACGTCTGCTTTCATAAAGTAACAATCGAATAAAACAAACAAATAAATTACAAGATGCAATTTCTTTATCAAGTTTAACTGTTGTTTCCATCGTGAAATTGGTTAACAAAGCGACACAAATAGACATATATCCATGTAATTCCCACACAGCTAACACAGCCGATAGTATCACTCCCCATTTGAGAGACCACACAAACTCGTCCACTGGCATTGGCACGATGCCAACCGAGATGGGAGCATCAGTGGACGAGTTTTTTAAGAAAGGGGAGAAAGGTTGTCAAAGTTTAAAATATGTTTTCAACTTTTCATTATAATCTTTGTTGATAATCAATTTGGGTCGTGCAATAGAATAGAAATAATGTTTTCATAGGCGTGCTCAAAGGTTATTTTACGCACGGTTAGTGTGGGAAAGTTTATAAATTTTAGGGCGCGGGCTTGGCCTTTGGCCTAAAATATTAACTTTTTCACACTAACCGTGCGCAAAATAATCATTGAGCACGCCTATGAAAACTTTATTTCTTAAATTTACATATAGCGCATTCTTTATTTGTTAAAAAAAAGTTTGGATGAAATAATTGTTGCAGCCAGATTGCATCCACTTTTGGTAGCTCATATTATAGTCTCTTTGTGATACTTCAACATTAGCATTATGTTAGATTTCAAAGTACCATCGGGAAATTATTTCAAGCTGAATCAGCTCGTCTGTTTTAACGTCCTGGATGTCCAAATCCTTTGTGGTTTCTCCAGGTAGCACAACTGTGGCTGTTAAGCCATGCAATCTCCAACATATGTCTTTTTGATTAATCTTCATTAAAGCTTCAATGATCGCATAAAGCATTGACTTAAATAAGTTTAAATATCCACTTGAGTAGTTCAAATGTCCTAGTGGGTCCTGCATACATACGTACATAATAGGCACACTGACATGATGAATAGCATAGCCGCATTATGTCAAATTTCGTGAAACATTCCTCCCGAATGACTAGATTTGAAACTTGGGAGTGCAAAGTAATATTTGGAAGTGATCTAATCATTTCAATATCCTTAAAAAATATCACCAGTGTTTCAAAATAGGTTTTTCTTCTTTATTGTTTTTAACTTCGAACCTCGGAATGATCAAGAAAATCAGCCCACCATTCTGTACCATTGAGGTGTATTCCAACAATAAAGGATATGCACTATAACTACATTACCACGCCAAATGCATGGGCAGGCATAAATATTTACATATAGACATAAGCTAGTTTCACAAGCTAGTTTTTTGGTATTTTCTAGGCATTTACTGGGAAGGTTATTTCCCTTATATGTGTTGTAATTTCAATTAATGAGAATACGAGTCCTCACAAAATAGCGAATCCTCGTGTTTTCAATAACTTCTGAACACATTATATGCAAATGTTATTTTGTTGCTCAAAGGCAAAGCGATTGAGGTAAATACCTGAAAATACCAGAATGGTCAACCAACACTTTTGTTCAGCAAAGACTCCATTTATATGCAATTTTCCTCGGCAATCCATTCGAATATATTGAATTCGAAAATTCAGTTCTTAAGCATTTAATCCCCAAAGATATATGTCAATTAACTTTCACATAAATAAGAAATACGGGTGTAAGCATCAGCAATTGTAAGATTACGAAGTCATCTCAAATTGTATCTCTCTCCTCAACCTCTATTATCCTTGAACCCAATAGTGTACTGTCGATGACAATTCACCTAGAGTTGATTAATTCTGCACACTGGTCAGCAGTGAGCATGATATCTCCCTCAAAGAGACAGTCGCCATCCTCCGTTATATGAATCCAGTCTGGAACCTCTGAAACGAAATGTAGGAAAAGGTCAAATATTCTCATTCTTTTTCAATGCCAATGTAACATACATTGTAAGGTTATTTCAAGCCTGTTAGCACTTCACCAATATGCCTGACAATTTCTGAGTGATTAATACTATATGGCGTTGAGTGCGAACAAATTTGAAGACATTCCTTGGAGAAAGCTACCTACAAAACCTGATTTTTTTTAATCCAGAATCTAATTACATTTTTCTCAAATAGAGTACTTACGGTTAGGTGTTCGTTAGTGAGGCCAAAATTAATTTCTTAGATTTTGCACAAAAAGCTGTGTTTGTACAGACAATTAAAATACCCAAGTTTTATATTGTTACCGCCCAGAGTCAGCTGGGACGTAAACAGCGTCAGGGCTTTCGTCTGTTTTTATTTTATTTTTATTTTGAGCTTTCTGTACTCATTTTAGCATCGATCTTAATATGTCTAAAATATGGCACCTTGAACTTATGGTAACTACAAGTCTATAGAGTTTGAGCCAGTACAAAGGGCAGCCTAGCTACCTATCTTATATAATAATTGATTATGAACTCTCTTTTGACCACCTTGGGTTGGTGGCGAACCTTGTCCGTCAGTCCTCAGGCTCACTCGTTTCCTGAGTGCTTGTTGGGACAATCCCAGCTAATATGACCTAATTCGTCACAAACGTAACAGCGAATGGAAGACCGAGGGAGGAGTGGACTGAGGACACTGAAACTGAAAACTTTTGTGTCCGTCATGTCCACACGTGCAGAAGCGAATTGCATTGGTAGAGCCGTCACGCGACTCTAAACACCGGGAATATGGTGCGGTCTGCACTGGCGCCTAACTCTGCTTCCTTCAACAGGCCTCTTTAAATAATGCATTAAGTGTCTTCTGCTGCTCCGCCGAAAACCTCCTCCACAGTCGGATATGGTGGTCGCCCTCGGTGGTTACCAGCATTACGCCCCTAACTCTCATTACTCTATGACTGTGCAAGGAGCAGTTAACAAAGTTTGAGGCCCCCTGCACTGTTTTCGGGTTTTGTCCTTCGCGAAAACTACTTCTTTCCGTTCGCGGAATCGCCTAAATGAATGTTTCACCGCCAATGTATCTACTACCATCCACTTCTGACACCATTATGGTAACTGCACGTCTATAGAGTTGAGCCAGTACAACAGACAGCGTTCCTGTTGATTATTCCCTGGGAAAGTCGACCTCCTAGATACCTCTATCCCAACCCAAGTTTGTACATATCTCTGTCTTCAACTAGCCCGGGAGCTGCCCTCGTTGCCTATTGGTCAATCAGCGCCCTCTATTTTACTACCAAGGGAGACAACGCAACATGACAAACGTCTATAACACAGTACCAGTGGTCTACCCTGAATTATATTCGTTTATATCCATTTTTGTCTAAGCTGATGAGACAGTGTGGAAACCTATTTTCACTACAAACAAAGGCGAATCCGGTTTCAAAATCACCAAATCTGCCATGATATTACATCGAAATATTATTCGGGTTCAATCTGTCTTATTTTAGATATGTTTAAAAACCAATGCTAAAATATATCCCAGAAAGTCAAAAACTGACAAAAGCCAGATTTCAGACGTTAGTCGATGCTGTTTTACGTCACTTTTGACTCAACAATATAAAACTTCGGTGTTTTGTCTGTATCAAACACAACTTTTTATGCAGACTTGAATGAACTGGCTGTTGGCTTTACTAACGTAACACCTAAGGGAGATTCTCGTATGTTATCGTCACTTCTCCTATAAATAACGAGATATCAGCTTCGAGATTAATGATATATGGCATAGCATTGGATTTATGGTTAATTTAGAAGTACTCCCTGACCTACTTTGGTATTTTTTAAATACATTTATTTTAACGTTCCATCAAATAAAATGAGTGTATAGTGGATGGAAATATAAATATTCGTTTGAGGTATAATATTTTCGTAATTAGGAAACAACATTCAGCTAAATGTCTAAAATGTAACGAAAACGGATCAGAGGGCACATCTTGATCAATCATGAAACTGTAATATCCGACATTCAGTGTCCAGCCATCGTCCAAAGGAGAGAACATAATTTGATTGTACTCAATACATGTAGTTTCAAGAGTTTAGAGAATAAATGCTCTCGCTATTAATGTATTGTCTCACCTCCGTTAATCTGGCTCAACACTTTATCTTTTCCTTTATATACATTGGTCTTCGTTCCCAGCATGCTGATATGAGGTTTCTGGCTTTCCTCTGTTGCACTGATCAGTAAGACCTACCCAAGATGTATAACAAAGAATAAAAGTATTCCTTTCACCCCAAAAGAATTACTGTAATTTGCAATTATGAACTAATATTAAATATTACATTTCCTAGTAACATTTCTCGATAACATTTCTTCTTTCTAATGAAAGACCATAAATTGGCGATGTGAAGGTGATAACATGATCGATAGTGAACGATAACATGATCGATAGTGATCGATTAGATGCAATGGTGGTGGGGACATAGAATGGCATAATCTGACATAAAGTCCTTTGACCTAAAATGTTGATATTCTGATTGTAGTGCAAGACGATATTGCAAGGTCTGTGAGTCCTTATTGGATGTTATATCCATCGTTGCCCCAATTCATGGTATTGTCCAAATTTCCGCTATTGAACAATGCCAAATTGAATAAATATTGTTCGACATGATACCTTTTTGTCATCTTTTATTTTCTCAGCAATTCTTTTACAGTAGATAACTGAGTTTCAATTCAGGCAAAGTTACGAACGAGAAACACGCTTTATCAATAATTTACTCAGTAATGGTTTACGAATCTCGCACTTCTCGGGGTTAATAAAACAATACAATCAGAGACTCCCTTGCTGATCTACTCACCCTCACATTATACTATATACGAGTTGGTAATGCTCAACTACTGCCACGGTCTACTCAACATGGAAGGGAACTCTACATTTATATCTGCCCTCAATACCCAAGACCAGCATCATAATGTATCAAGAGCACATACAACATAATCGTGTGGCAGGGGAATACAATGAAACAATATCTGTTAGATGAAGTGGCCTAGGTTTTCGGACTGAAGAAGCAACTCTCTGTTTCTTGCATTATACAAGCCACCATATTAAATTGGACTAATTAGAGGAATATGATCCTACAATTGTCAGTATCGGGAGTAGCAATGGGACTCCATTAAAATGAGGAGCTCATAACGAATGTTCCTGTGCTAGAGTATACTATCTTGCCCAGGCCCGATTGACTGACTGGGGCTATGGGAGCGCTCGATGGACAGCACGACTGAGCTTGTAATGTACCAGCATCAGCCAATCCCGGTTTCTGTTCCGCGGATCGTTGGCAGTTTGTATAAGTAATGTCCGGAATTTTATTCTAGACCACTGTTGTTCGCTAACCGACGATCATGAACATTACTATCGCGACTTCCATCTACTTCTGGTGTTTCTTGTGAGAATCGGTGGCATGTGTATGGCCAATCACCAGCCGGAGTAGTATATAAACAGCAAATTGGATCCCATTGACCTACTTTTGTGTGGAGGTCACGTGGAGGTCATTTCCGGGTCAAAGGTCACATCCGGGTCAAAGGTCACATCCGGTCACATGATATCCGGGTCAAAAGGTCAAAGGTCACTTCCGGTCACGTCACGGTCCTGCAATAAGGCTAACACCCCAGTGACTCCCAATGTGAATCTCCCGAAACATGGTCCCCGACAATATTGTCATCTATTCGCCCGTGTTAAATGGCCAGTGGGGAACCCTCAGTGTCTCCATACAGGTTTCCCCAATGGGGTCTAGGTGGGCCACTAGTGGGCCGATTGCATCGAGTGAGGTATCATTGTAAAGCATACACGAGTGAGCATTCAGCGGGATGGCTGAAACGTGCAACTGACGTCATTCTGCGCATGCTCAGTAGACAAATACTATGCAAATAGACGTTTTGTGGCCGAGAGGGGCCATTATTGGTCCGATTGGGTCGAGTGAGGTATCATTGTAAAGCATATGCGAGGGAGCATCCGACGGTATGGCTGAAACGTGGAACTGACGTCATTCTGCGCATGCACAGTAGACAAAGGGTATGGACATACACATTTTGGGGTCTAGGAGGACCACTATTGGTCCGATGGAGTCGAGTGAGGTATCAATGTAAAGCATACGTGAGGGAGCATCTGAAGTAAGGTGTGTGACGTGCAACTGACGTCATTCTGCGCATGCGCAGTAGACAAAGGGTATGGAAATAGATGTTTTGGGGTCTAGGTGGACCACTAGTGGTCCGATGGAGTCGAGTGAGGTATCAATGTAATGCGTACATGGAGGAGCATGCGCCTGCACTAGTGTGTTGTTTGTTTTCAACATTCTGCGAATGCGCAGACAGGGAATTGTGGGAAAATGGTATGGAAATAGACGTTTTGGGGTCTAGGCGGGCCACTAGTGGTCCGATTGCATCAAGTGAGGTATCATTGTAAAGCATACGCGAGGGAGCATCCCGCGGGATGGCTGGAACGTGAAACTGACGTCATTCTGCGCATGCGCAGTAGAGAAAGGGTATGGAAATAGACGTTTTGGGGCCGAGAGGGGCCACTATTGGTCCGATTGGGTCGAGTGAGGTATCATTGTAAAGCATACGTGAGGGAGCATCCGACGGGATGGCTGAAACGTGGAACTCACGTCATTCTGCGCATGCGCAGTAGACAAAGACTATGAAAATAGCCGTTTTGGGATCTAAGCGGGCCACTAGTGGTCTGATGGAGTCGAGTGAGGTATTATTGTAAAGCATACGTGAGGGAGCATCCGACGTATGTATGGGTGTGACGTATGTATGACGTCAGTTCCGGTTTCTATGAGCAAAAACTACCTCCGAACACAGAAGAGTTCCAATTTTTCCTTAGACCTTAGACGTGTAGTAAGAATAGGTTTTCTCACTTGCCAGAATTAGACCATTAACGAATAGTGTCAGATTGTTGCAGGGGAGTGCTTTATTATAGAGTTATCTCCCCTTGGTAGAGGGCGCTGATTGTCCATTAGCCAATCAGAGTAACTCGCGGGCTTGGTAAAGGAGCCAGAGGAGGACATGACTTCAGAATGGAATGCATGTACTGACTTTCAACATCCGGATGATCTTCAACATCCGGGGCCTTTTCAACATTCGGGTACCCTGGTTTTACATGCGGGTTCTCTTCTACATCCGGGTTGTTACACGCGGGGACCGTGGAACATGCGATGAGTGAGTGAGTGAGTGAGTGAGTGAGTGAGTGAGTGAGTGAGTGAGCGAGCGAACGGGTGGGCGGGCGAGCGGATGGGCTTGCGATCGAGCGAGTGAGTGAGTGAGTGAGTGAGTGAGTGAGTGAGGAAGAGGGAGTGAGTGAGTGAGTGGTCATATATGGTCGTTAATACACCCTTAGCCTACCGGTGAGAGGACAACAACAACAAGGATGGCAGGTCAATCATTTTATTATCCCCTCCAGTACATCATACCCAAGCTGGGGGAGCCGCGTTGGGTATGTTTACAATAGGAGTAGCCTCTTGTCCAATCAGAGGCCCCCATTTGGCGCTGCATCTGTCATATTCGTTCTTGCCCGTTAGATGTATTCTCGGCTGCTCTTGGCCAATCAGAAGTCGCCATTTCAGAAAGTTCCATCTTCGGCCATGTTCGCTCTGAACCGTTTGTTCTAATCGTCATCGGGTCCGGTGTTGGTAGTGGGAGCTCCCGTGTGGCAGAACTCTTGGATCGGAGCTCTTGGAGCACAAAGCGTGTGGAGCTCAGAGCTCAGAAGTGACGTCATCTTTTTACATCCGGGTCCTCATCTTACATCCGGGTTTTTCCATGTTTACTGTCACGTGACCGGAACCGGAAGTTGTCACAAGAGAGCTCTTGCATATAAACACGACATGCATCACACACACATACCTGCTGCACCCGCACCCTGGTGTACCTTATTCCCTACGGGATATAGGGTAAAGGGTGCACACGGTATGTGTGTGATGCATGTCGTGTTTATATGCAAGAGCTCCGAGGGGCGCCACCTCTCTTGTGACAACTTCCGGTTCTGGTCACGTGACAGTAAACATGGAAAAACCCGGATGTAAGATGAGGACCCGGATGTAAAAGGATGACGTCACTTCTGAGCTCTGAGCTCCCCACGCTTTGAGCTCCAAGAGCTCCGATCCAAGAGTTCTGCCACACGGGAGCTCCCACTACCAACACCGGACCCGATGACGATTAGAACAAACGGTTCAGAGCGAACATGGCCGAAGATGGAACTTTCTCAAATGGCGACTTCTGATTGGCCAAGTGCAGCCGAGAATATATCTAACGGGCAAGAACGAATATGACAGATGCAGCGCCAAATGGGGGCCTCTGATTGGACAAGAGGCTACTCCTATTGTAAACATATCCAACGCGGCTCCCCCAGCTTGGGTATGATGTACTGGAGGGGATAATAAAATGATTGACCTGCCATCCTTGTTGTTGTTGTTGTTCTCTCACCGGTAGGCTAAGGGTGTATTAACGACCATATATGACCACTCACTCACTCACTCCCTCACCCACTCACTCACTCACTCACTCGCTCGATCGCTCGATCGCTCGCTCGCAAGCCCATCCGCCCGCCCGCCCACTCGTTCGCTCGCTCGCTCGCTCACTCACTCACTCACTCACTCATTCACTCACTCACTCACTCACTCACTCACCCACTCACTCACTCACTCACTCACTCACCATCGTTAGTGCGTCCATGCGTTAAGACGGGCGTTGGGCACGCTTCACTCACTCACTCACTCACTCGCTCACTCACTTACTCACTCACACTCACTCACTCACTCACTCACTCATTCATCGCATGTTCCACGGTCTCCGCGTGTAACAACCCGGTTGAAGAAGAGAACCCGCATGTAAAACCAGGGTACCCGGATGTTGAAAAGGCCCCGGATGTTGAAGGTCATCCGGATGTTGAAAGTCAGCACATGCATTCCATACGTCTAAGGTCTAAGGAAAAATTGGAACTCTTCTGTGTTCGGAGGTAGTTTTTGCTCATAGAAACCGGAACTGACGTCACACATACGTCACACCCATCCCGTCGGGTGCTCCCTCACGTATGCTTTACAATAATACCTCACTCGACTCCATCGGACCACTAGTGGCCCGCTTAGATCCCAAAACGGCTATTTTAATAGTCTTTGTCTACTGCGCATGCGCAGAATGACGTGAGTTCCACGTTTCAGCCATCCCGTCGGATGCTTCCTCACGTATGCTTTACAATGATACCTCACTCGACCCAATCGGACCAATAGTGGCCCCTCCCGGCCCCAAAACGTCTATTTCCATACCCTTTCTCTACTGCGCATGCGCAGAATGACGTCAATTTCACGTTCCAGCCATCCCGCGGGATGCTCCCTCGCGTATGCTTTACAATGATACCTCACTTGACGTAATCGGACCACTAGTGGCCCGCCTAGACCCCAAAACGTCTATTTCCATACCATTTTCCCACAATACCCTGTCTGCGCATGCGCAGAATGTTGAAAACAAACAACACACTAGTGCAGGCGCATGCTCCTCCATGTATGCATTACATTGATACCTCACTCGACTCCATCGGACCACTAGTGGTCCACCTAGACCCCAAAACATCTATTTCCATACCCTTTGTCTACTGCGCATGCGCAGAATGACGTCAGTTGCACGTCACACACCTTACTTCGGATGCTCCCTCACGTATGCTTTACATTGATACCTCACTCGACTCCATCGGACCAATAGTGGTCCTCCTAGACCCCAAAATGTGTATGTCCATACACTTTGTCTACTGCGCATGCGCAGAATGACGTCAGTTCCACGTTTCAGCCATACCGTCGGATGCTCCCTCGCATGTGCTTTACAATGATACCTCACTCGACCCAATCGGACCAATAGTGGCCCCTCTCGGTCACAAAACGTCTATTTGCATAGTATTTGTCTACTGCGCATGCGCAGAATGACGTCAGTTCCACGTCATACCCATCCCGTCGGGTGCTCCCTGGCGTATGCTTCACAATGATACCTCACTCGATGCAATCGGTCCACTAGTGGCCCACCTAGACCCCAAAACGTCTATTTCCACACCCTTTGTCTACTGCGCATGCGCATAATGACGTCAGTTCCACGTTTCAGCCATACCGTCGGATGCTCCCTCGCGTATGCTTTACAATGATACCTCACTCGACCCAATCGGACCACTAGTGGCCCCTCTCGGCCACAAAACGTCTATTTGCATAGTCTTTGTCTACTGCGCATGCGCAGAATGACGTCATTTGCACGTTTCAGCCATCCCACTGAATGCTCACTCACGTATGCTTTACAATGATACCTCACTCGATGCAATCGGCCCACTAGTGGCCCACCTAGACCCCATTGGGGAAACCTGTATGGAGACACTGAGGGTTCCCCACTGGCCATTTAACACGGGCGAATAGATGGCAATATTGTCGGGGACCATGTTTCGGGAGATTCACATTGGGAGTCACTGGGGTGTTAGCCTTATTGCAGGACCGTGGCGTGACCGAAAGTGACCTTTGACCTTTTGACCCGGATATCATGTGACCGGATGTGACCTTTGACCCGGATGTGACCTTTGACCCGGAAATGACCTCCACGTGACCTCCACACAAAAGTAGGTCAATGGGAATCAATTTGCTGTTTATATACTACTAGCCGGCACTACTCCGACAGGTGTACTTCCAGTCGGACAGTTCTCTATTAACCACCGAAGGTTGCGGGATCATGAATTAGCCCAAACGGCGTTATCGTGAAAAAGTGGAAGCACATGGACGTGATGAAGGCTGTCTTGTAGATATTTGTCTCTTTTATTGCCACTTAATCTTAGAGAGAGAGAGAGAGAGGGGCTTAACGTCACGTTCAGTTATACATCAACGAGAAATATTAAACTCTATCAAAAGACGTAAACATAGAACCACTTGGAGTTAGGGACAACTTGGACGGATGAATTTTTGCTTTGGTAGTTTCTTACAGTGATCCGTCACCCACTTCCTGTGAGGTAGTGGGGAGGGGGTGTCAAAAGCACTTCAGATTATCTGGTTTATGATAGAGGTAAAAATGACCGAAATACCCTTCCCCAGTCGACGATACACACAAACTAGCCCAGGGCCATTAGGGTTAATCTGGAGTATGTCACAATGTCAGATGCGAGTAGGCATTGCCTTATTAATGATGGCAATGAATTAATGAATTAATGAATTAATTATTTTACCATAGTGAGCACAGTGCATATAGATCTGGGTAGTCTGGGCCAAATCGGTAAATTATACAGTCTATGCATTTTAAGTATTTAATATTTCAAGTATTCAAGGTGAAGTCAAACATGTATTGGCGTCACTAAGTCTGGGACCCTGGAATTGAGCACAGGCCTCTGTAGAATGTTTGTATGTATATTCCGGTGAACCGGGTCAACATTTTCGCGTGAGACAGATTCTATAAAACCGGTCAATGAGCTTTCATTTTGTCGAAGGGGTGCGTTCGTGTCGGTTAGAGCGTTACTCACCCATGTTTTTCAAGATTGTGTTCATATGAACAGTCATAGTGTGAGTGAGTGAGTTAAGATTTAAAGTCGCTTTCAACAATATTACTCGCCTCTCACGAAAAGCTTAGGGTGGCTGGTATTGCATTCTGGTGGGGGGGCCGGGGGGGTGGAGAAGGCAAGAGGGGTAGAAATGAGTCAAATGATAAGAATAGAGAAAAAATGATAAAAGAGAGAAAAGCACTCCAGATACAAGAAAGGAAAAGGAAGAATGAAAAGAAAGGTGCCCCGGAACCCCACATGAACAGTGATAATAAAAGCGTGACTGAGATACAGCATATTCTATATAAAGACTAGAACGAAACTAATATGGATTAAGAATACTGATCAGCGACACGGATTTGATTTTTTTGAACATCATGATGTCTAGCTAAATAATATATAGCCCTCAAGAGTATGAGGGCTATAGGTCGGCCCCAGTCACCTCCAGCGAGGGTTTTAGATAATTTTATTACGAATCACCCACCTCTGAAACTGCCGTACATCTAATCTCTATCCCCTCCTGCCCACTATTTTAAAATCTTGAGCACTATTGTGAAATAGTGACGCATATATC
Organism: Hanleya hanleyi; assembly: GCA_036873755.1. NCBI lineage: Eukaryota > Metazoa > Mollusca > Polyplacophora > Lepidopleurida > Hanleyidae > Hanleya > Hanleya hanleyi. Next base: position 15,491 of record JAVTVY010046564.1, read on the forward strand.
GCCGTCTGAATTTTCCAGTCGTGAACTTCGACTCTCTGCGCCGCCATGTTGGTGACGTCACTGTATATGGTTAACATGGCGCATTTAAAGTGGAATTCGACTGGAAAATTCAGACGGCGATATATTCGTTACTATTTCACAATAGTGCTCAAGATTTTAAAATAGTGGGCAGGAGGGGATAGAGATTAGATGTACGGCAGTTTCAGAGGTGGGTGATTCGTAATAAAATTATCTAAAACCCTCGCTGGAGGTGACTGGGGCCGACCTATAGCCCTCATACTCTTGAGGGCTATATATTATTTAGCTACATGATGTCTTGCTGGCTTCACTGAAACCGTTGACCGCTTATATCTTGCAGAAAACTAGCCTATTTTTATGTATAATATAATTTGTGTGTTTTTTTTTTAATTTGGTGCTAATGATGTTATTTGAATTAGGTCTTTGAATAATACATGCTGATTTTTTTTATGAACGACGAAAGAATATTGAATGGCGGACTATAGACGCTTGCATTCTTAATGGTATACTTTCATGTGCCTATAATTAAAACTTTCAGTTTGACACAACTGGGACAATAATGATCTAGATTGTAATAGCTGATATTACATATTAGGACAATAACAGTTGAATTCTAAACCGCTTGCCCGGTGTTGTCCCAGGTGGTATTATAACAGTGGGACAGCTGAATAGTTGAATTATGTACTTTTGTTTACAAGCATGAAATTTTCCATATCGATACTATGAAAGGTGCTCTTTCATCGAAGATGAAACAACCTCTCTGACCTCATTTCGCAAGCCAGGCCTTGCACCACGAAGAATGATGTGTCCGCCCTCTTTTCCATTCAGAACCTCATTAGATTAGTATTACCTATATGGAATAATTCCCGCCAATGGAATAATTATATGTAACAGCAGACAACCGGCAGAAAAAAATATTCCATTCGACATCATCCTCTCAAGCCAGAACCCAATTCTGCCAGAATTTAGGGTATTACATTTGGAGCATCTTCGCAATTGAGGTAATTTTGACAATAAGTTTCACGAAGGGAATTACTTCAAATATTAACCGACATTGACCACAAATGTCATTTAACTGACCTAATCCTATCAAGCCACTGCCTTGATCTACCAGGAGTTTTTCAATTTGATTTTGATACTTCGATACCTGTCATGTTGACCTTAATTTGGCAGTCATTCGCGAATTGAATAGAGAGTGATCTTCACAGACACTGAATACAGGTGTTTTCTGTTTGCGAAATTTAATTTTTATATTCAGAAATTGAATTCGTATTGTTACTGAATATAGTTTAAGAAGTTTATCTTGCAATTTTACATGAATATGAATGTCAATGAATACCCTGAATGTTAGTAATTCATAATTCGAACGATAAAATACAGTTGTCTCAGACAATCTGCATTCAGCAGAGTTTCCGCATCATGCCATGAAAGTGTTCTAAAAGTGTTCACAGCAGCCGAACGTTATTCATTACATCAAACTGTCCCCATCAAGCTCTAATCCCTGGTGAGGGCCATGATTCCGTGTGACATTTTTTAAATGGCATCAACTGGCGTTTTCTGGCACAATTAGAAGTATATTTTCGACTATTGTTTTTTCGAAATTTTCTGCTAAAACGGTCCTTCCTGCGATATTTAATTGTGCGTGACGGAATGTCCAAATACTCGTTTTGCGCAAAATGTTGGGTTCTGGCGCATGTTCGAATTTTTAATGGTCTTTTAAGAATAATGGACTGATGTAGATTGTCCAGTTAGCAACATTAGTACTGGGTCCAGGCAAATGTCCGTCTTGAGAGAGTATTTGTTAATTTGAAATGCAAACGGCTGCTTATATTGGTAGATTTTGACAGTAGTTTCCAAATTTATTATCAAGCTATCTATTAGATGAACGAGTGCTCATTCACCCCCATGGCTCATTCACCCCCATGGGTTATAGTTTATAGGGATAGGGAGATCGCGTGCTCTTTCTATACTACTCATCGCGCACTACTCATCGCGCATGCACAGTCGACCCATTCTACTGTAGGGTGCAAACCTGGCCCATGGAATCTCAGGTAGCGAAAACACCAGGTCTCTCGCCCCACCCTATCCCGCGCCACACCTATAGGGATAGGGAGATCGCGTGCCCTTTGTATGCTACCCTTCGCGCACTACTCATCGCGCATGCGCAGTCGACCCATTCTACTGTAGGGTGTAAGCCTGGCCCATGGAATCTCAGGTAGTGAACACCCCAGGTCTCTCGCCCCACCCTATCCCGCGCCACACCTATGCGACCCGCTGTGCAGTGAGTAAAGCGGAGTAGGAGAAGGAGTAGGAGGAGGAGGAGGACACGCCCCGGATTATACTAGGTAGATAGATGTCTTAGGTGTACATTTTCAGAGGTCAGAGGTCACTTCTGGTCACATGATTTAATGATATGCTGAGGTCATAGGTCAACACGCGCCACTCTGCACATTCCCTACTACTCACATTTCGGGTTGCTTTTCATTTTTGCTTGATATTGCAGATGAGACATTCGACGAAAGGCGACATTCAACCTCGCTACAACTTCTTTCATAGAACCAGTGGAAAATCCAGTATCACGTCTTTTGAGCCAAGAACCATGAAGACCTCGAAAAAACAACTATTCTAACGGTATCGGTATAGTTCTCTTCTTTCGTGTGGTTTCTAATGTCACCCAGAGCGTTTAAAATCATTTCATATAACATTCACATTGATCTAATATCTGTGTAGGCGTTCTATGATTGTCGAGCGTCTCGTCAGTCAGTAGGCCTACAATAGCAGGCATTTAAACCATTGCATACTGATACCCCTTCATGGTAGGCCTGATATAAACTTGTGGAGATATTTTAGAGTAGTGGGTGACTAAAACTTACCATGGAGAGAAATGCGCACAATAACGAAGGTGATTTGTTCAACATGGCGTCTGTTCATCCGGAATGGAGCTTTGGCTCTGCATGGTGTGAATACTCATCAACACCAGCCGTATATATAGGCTTACACAGAAAATAAGGCATTTATCCATTAATTGTGCCACGTCTGCCTGTCTCTGTATGATAAATACTGTACCGGTATAATAATTGTACAGCAAACAAGGAGTTTAATGCGGGTAATCTATGTTAATTGCACAGGATGATCCAACTGGCGAATTTGAACCGTTCAACGCAGTGAGCAGTTTGACCATGTTCATACTCATGCAGGACACAGGGGCTCGTTACCGTTGTTAATTGGTTAAAATGCTGATTGAAGGGGGGCCGAGGTCGCGAAGGAATGTTCAACCATAAATACATTTGTATTCAATTGTCCTTCACAATAATATTGGTTCTGAAACTTCATCAAGTATTATCCACTATTGAAGGTATGCTTGGCTGAAACAGAAACCATCAGCATTGACGTCATTAACGGATTTTTTTTTCTTTCTTTTATTTATTTGTTTATTTATTTTTATTTTTTAAACGTAGCATCCTCTCAGCAGGCCTGCGTGTGAGACATATAACCTTATATAATATCATATGATTGCTCAATAATAATATCCACATACAGATGTTCGTCGCTATACAGCTGAAATATTGCTGAACGCGACGTTAAACCTTAATTCTCTCTCTCTTTCATAATTCCGGCAGTGAACTGAATCTTTTCTGAGATATAGTTAGAATTCTATAATATGCAAAACATTTTCTGAAATTTCGCTTCCAGCTAAAAACTGACTATGCGTGAATTCTGGCAAAAGTTCTATTTTTATTTGAATGTTTTCACATGGAATGATTGCACCTACTTCCGAAACTATGCGGGGTTTTTTTCTTCTTTTGTGTAAATTTGGACCCACAGGTGAGAACCAGCTACTGGTATCACAAAAGTCCTTTATTCTCTTAATTAATATTCAATACTCCCGTCAACTGAAATCCGTTCGTGTCGTATAAACCAGAGCGGATTTCCTTTGACAAGAGACAGTGACGATGCCACTTGACAAGTAACCAACTTAGGTTGGAGAAGCCCAAATAAAGTCTGAACGCCGATTGCAAGTTCTCTCAACTGGTTCCCATTTGTGTAGACTTCGCCATCCATCAGTCTTACCGCGTATAGATGACCCAGACAGGTTGAACTGGTTCTGCCAGGACACTGTCAGCAGTTCTCTTCTTTCGTACATCTGATGCACATGTACCGGTCAGCAGTTCTCTTCTTTCGTGCATCTGATGCACATGTACCGGTCGTTACTGGCCGCGGAGTAGAGTATGTAGCCCACTAGAGCCGATTGACTCATCTGGGCTCCGTGACCCAACCTAGTATAATACAGCTGCCAGCTGGGCACTACCCAACATAGGACTATTCGCTTACAATTATTTGTTTACACATTTATTCATGTTATTTCATGTTATTCTGTCAATGCTATACTTTGTATTGTCAAAGGCCAGAGCAGAGCAATAAATAAATTGAAATTGAAAATTGGTTTCTAGAATCATTCAAAGGCCCTAGTGCAAGGGAGATAACGCTGAATGCCATATCTTGGGCCACTTTAACATGTGGGTGCACTCCGGAGATTCTTTTATTCGGCATAGAATAGACTATGGCTCCGTTTTTCGGCCACCGGTTGTCGCAAAACCTTCAACCCAAATCACTTATATGTATATATTTTCTGAAAGAGCATGATGAAACTATTATTTTAAGATATAACACTGCTATGTTATAGAAAAATTTAACTCGAACATTCTCCTCCATGCTTGCTTCATTTTTCCTAGAAAACCCTTAAAAATGTCGAAAAATGGTCAAATTCGGCTCAATTTCCAGAAAAATCTGTAAGAGCGATTTCAATTAAACTTCTTACTCACGTTCCCTGGTCCGGTCTCAACTTAAAAGGCAAAAAAAAGGGGATGTTAACCTAACCGTTTTTTGTCAGATTTTCTTCCCGTAAATGAGTCCCGATTTTTAGGCACACCCAAGGGGCATAACTGAGGCAGGACAAACTTTACTCCATGATCCCGATCAGCGTGTAGACGAAGCCAGCGCTCGATTTGTACGTACTCGTTTGCAGCGTTGATAATGCTGAATAGGATGGCATTATAGATATAAGCTATTAAGAAGACAAGAAGAATTATGATGTAGCAGAACAAGGGCAATCTATCGTATTATGAAATTAGAGAGGGGCCATTACTACGAAACTGCGGAGGGCCACCTTAAGGGGCAGGATGTTTTTTACGAAATTAATTATTCACATGTATCGTAATCTCCGAGTGTTTGCGAGTATGGCGGTATACAACACTTGCCAGTTATACATATTATTTTGGGAAATCCGACCGATAACTTTCCCCCTACCCCATCTTTGTTTTGATCAATTTGCCAATTCTAGCAGGATTTTCGAGAACAAAACTCAAAATTAACCTATTTCTTCTTAATAATGGTCATCCATTCGGCAATATGAAGGCCGTGGTTACTTTTCCGCTTTCCAATGATAGCAAAAACGCGGGAAAATGCAAATAGGCGATGTAACCAAGTCAAATTATTGGTAATTTTGCACTCAATTTTCTCTTAGAAACATGGGAAATACTTCAGAAACTTGAGAAATAATTTGTAAAACCATAAGAATATACATCCATTCCATCCTTTATGGACTGTAAGTGGGTTCTCTTGTAAAGAAAATTTTAGCAAATTTATATCATTCTGATAGGACCTCGTTCACCATAATATCCACCGAAATCTCAGTCCAGGGGGAGATAACTCCTGTATGGAATACAGTATGCAGTAACCTCAATTGTATACTAATGGACACACTGTGGATTATTTTAATCGAACTCCTGGTCTTCTTTCCACCTGCTTTGAAAATAGCGCTTCAGGTATAACTAGGCGGTCAAAATTAAACAATCTGGCGTAATGAAACATCTCCGCTCCGTAACGGAGTCTACATTAAGATAATGCATAGACTCCACTATTATGCCTTAAAGGGTGCACTCCAGAGATTCTTCCATTCGGCATGGAATAGACCATGGGTCCGTTTTCGGCCACCAGTTGTCGTAAAATCTTCAACCCAAATGACTTATATGTATATATTTTCTGAAAGAGCATGATGGAACTATTATTTTTAAGATATAACACTGCTATGTTATAGAAAAATTAAACTCGAACATTCTCCTCCATGCTTGCTTCATTTTTCCTAGAAAACCCCTTAAAAATGTCGAAAAATGGTCAAATTCGGCTCAATTTCCAGAAAAATCTGTGAGAGCGATTTCAATTAAACTTCTTACTCACGTTCCCTGGTCCGGTCTCAACTTAAAAAGGCAAAAAAAAGGGGCTGTTAACCTAACCGTTTTTTGTCAGATTTTCTTCCCGTAAATGAGTCCCGATTTTTAGTCACACC
>JAVTVY010046565.1:0-21505 GCA_036873755.1 Hanleya hanleyi
GGAACTGACCTTTGACCCCGGCGCGCAAAGGTTTCCACCGCGGTGGAAACCTTTACACCGCGCGCGCGCCGGGGTCAAAGGTCAGTTCCGGTCACCTTTAGCGCCGTACACCAATCAGAAGCGGCGGCTTGGTGTGTGGTGGAGGTGGGTTTAAGATGGCGCCTGACCCTATTATGTGAGAGGCGGCTGGGGTGGACAAAGGACTTTATCCACCACGGGAACTATTCGTTGCAAAGCCGTCCATAAATCGGGATCCAGCGTAAATCCTCCGCGTTTCAAACATAGAAGTCGGGCAAAATAAGGTCCCCGAAAAATGTAGACGTCCTCACACAGGTGTATACTATCTCCATCGAGATCGCCGCGTAATACACGTTTCAAGGTAGTCCAGCCTTCCGAGGTTAAAGACACACGGGCCGGCTCCGAGGCGCACCAACATCGGCTATCATCATCGACCAATTCCACGCGTTCAGCGTATAATAATAAGGTACAATTCGACGTCAATGTACGGGTGGCTACAGATTTTTCTTCTGGATACAGCAGATCATGCACGTCGGGTATAATCGCTTTCAGGGCCTGCCATAAACCCGGTCGCAGAAGAATAGCAGCCCCTCCACACTGTTCAAGCCGCGGAAAAAAAGAATCCGCGCTCCCACAAGTCAGGTAAACACCCAAACAATGTCTACTGCTGTAAAATAGCCAAACCCGGAGAAAATAAAGGGGCAAAAATGGCAGTACTCTTACGTCCCAAACGCAATAAGGGGGCAATACTCTGCAGGTCCCAAATGCATTTTGAACGAAACAACATTGAGAGAAACGCAAGTCTGTTTGACCCGAAAATTTGAATGGAAACAGTGTGCGGTGTGTTTGTAACGGTGAAATTTTCACCGAGCTAATATAAGGTGATAAGTGATACTGTTGATCTATTTTTAGAGAGGAAAATTAATTTATTTTCAAGGTAGCGGTTTTTTCGTACTATCGTACTTCCCATGACACGAAAATTTGAATGGAAACAGTGTGCGGTGGTGCGGTGTGTTTGTTACGGTGAAATCAAGGGTCTGTTTTTATCATTTTCTACCGTTCCCTTTGGATAATCGCGCTGAAATTTTCACCGAGCTAGTAGAAGGATATAAGTGCTAATCTTCATATATTTTTAGAGAGGAAAATTAATTTATTTTCAAGGTAGCGGATTTTTACTACTATTGCACTTTCACAATAGGCGAGAAAAATCGCTAAAATTCATTAAGAAAACGGGGTAGTCGATCGGTAGGCGGCTAAAATTGTTAATACTACACCATCAATTATCTGAGTTGAATTGGAAATAAAATGTCTATGGGCCCTGACAGTTATTGTCAAAGCACACCCTTTTATAAATTGAAAACAAACACACGCCGAATTTTTTTCAAGAATTTATCCAGCTACAGAATGGACCGCTTTCAACTACGTCCGCGCATTTGAACCAATCAAAAAATTGGGGGAAAAATAAGAATTTATCCAGCTAACAGAATGGACCGCTGTCGCCGGCGTCCGCGCGATGTGCATATATACTGCCACCTCCGGACAACCGGCTATTCTAAAAATTTCACTTGCAAGAATGTCATCCAACAATGTTATTGCAGTACGACTCAGTCGAAGAAGAAGGCGGGCCATGCTGGCGGAAATCAAAATATTTTGGGCCCGGGAACTGACCGGATGGGTCGAAATGCTAGAGGGAGGCGTCCAAGCGAGAAGTATATCCACGGCCAACAATGTCCGGAGATTACTAAATGCAGTTGGGGACATACATGTCGATGATGCAAGATGGTTCGTGCTTTTGCAAAGGGTGATGGCGGAAGAGAGGCACGTCATCCCTGTACCTCCGCGGGCAGTACAGAGAGTTGAGCCCAGGCCAAGAGCCCCCCAGACCATACCCCCGGCTACATCCCTAGACCATCAGCCGATTTTTGTGTCGGACAGCGAAGACGATGTGGAATATATCAACACCATTCAGCCACCCTCTCATCAGGAATAATTCTTCCAGGTAGATGATATTACGGAGAAAGTATACAGGAAAACTTCTCTGCTGAAGAAAACAGCATAACAAATTGATTCCAAACGTCCTTTTCAGGATTAGCAAACTATTAAAAAAAAAAAAAAAAAAAAAAAATACTTTCGAAAGAGGATTAAGCTTTCTAACTGGCACATCAATTTCAAAAGCATACAGCCCTCATCCCTTTATATTTTTTTAAACTGCATTCACCCAAATAAACAATCCCTGTCCGATATCAACCAGTCCTTGTTAGGACTAATCTCTCTATTAAAAACACAGATTTTTTTCTCTCTCCCCCCATTAATTAATTGCCCGAAGCATAACGGGCTATTTTAATATGTCCGACCGATAACGGACATTTATTTTAATATATTTCAACCCGAATAAATAACGGGTTGAAATTTATTTTATTGTAATATGTCCGACGATAACGGACATTTATTTTAATATATTTCAACCCGAATAAATAACGGATTGAAATTTATATAGCACAGGGGTAGGTGTAGCTCCGGTGTAGCCTTGTTCCATACTACGTGAGAACAACGCTACGGCTGTAAACCAGTCACCAGATCGAGTTGTTGGGAAATTGCCGTACGGGCAATATTTGCCGACCCAATTGACCATAACCAATAAAATAATTCGATTCTATGTCCACTTACCTTTCATAAAAATCCTTGTTTATGAGTGACCGTCCGTTTTTAGCTTGGCAAGAGATCGAAACTCGGACGAGGGGAGTAAAACTGTCCACATCTCCGCCATCTTTACATCGATAAGTTTTACATGGACAGTTTAACCCCCCTCGTCCGAGTTTCGATCTCTTGCCAAGCTAAAAACGGACGCTCACTCATAAGGATTTTTATGAAAGGTAAGTGGACATAGAATCGAATTATTTTATTGGTTATGGTCAATTGGTTCGGCAAATATTGCCCGTACGGCAATTTCCCAACAACTCGATCTGGTGACTGGTTTACAGCCGGGGCCTTGTTCTCACGTAGTATGGAACAAGGCTACACCGGAGCTAGGGTAGGTGGGGAATTCTGTTTTTAATTTTTAGGGTGGTTATAAAGATAACCAGATAATGTAATTAGCCCATTACATTGTTGATAGGGATTGTTGTTGACGCTGTGTTCTTTCGACGCAGACGGGGCATGTCACAGGTAGTAATTCACATATTCGGGGCCTGTTGGCTTCTGCACAGGTGGGAATTTGGGCGATACGGTGGATGCACGTTTCACATAAAGCCTGATGATTGCACGGGAAAATGGCGAATTTTGCGAATTGATTCGGGCATTCGACACAGGATAAATATAAGTCTCTTTCACGTTCTCTGCGGGCCCCTAGTGTTGTTGTTCCAATAGACCAAACATAATGTATGTCGTCTTCATTATGGCTTATGTTCCTGTCTCTCACTCTGTTTGTTCTGACATCCTTCGGATTTTTTCTCACGGCTTTCCGGTTTCTTTCTCTTCTGGAATGTTTCCTGCTCTTTTGGAATACTGTCGTGTCTTCCCTGTTCTTCGCATGTTCGTCTGATGTGTCTATTATCTGGCTTCTGCTTTCTGGTGCCATTTCTTCATCGGCTTTTTCTTTAGATTGTGATGTCAACAGACTGTCTAACATCAAATCTATGTTGTCAAAACATTGGTATGCGTCGTCAACATCCGGCGGTGTAGCTGCTAGAGCGCAGAAGTTACTGAGCTGCGAAGTTTCTGCAGCATCTTCACAATGGGCTGTACTTGGTAGAGATGGTGAAAATAAATCTTTGATTATCGCATCCAACCACGGTTGGTCGTCTTGCAAATTAATCACGGTGTCGAGCAGTGGTACATCATCATCATTTGAAATGAAGTCTGATTTGTCCATGATTTCACAGGGTGCCTGCATCACTGAGGCTAATTGTGAATGCCTGAAAAAAAACTGCGGACTATTTATAGTGTAAAAGTGCGGACCGTAGAGAGAACACCCGCTCGTCTGCTACCACGGACGCTGCGAAAATCTGTGTGTTTCTTTTACAATTTATAAAAAGGCTTATTTTAACAATAAAATATCAGGGCGCGTATATATTTTATTTCCAATTCAACTCAGATAATTGATAGTATAGTATGTAAAAAAAATTAACCGTCTAACGCTCCATTATCATGTTATTATATGATTTTTAGTGAATTTTACACGCCTAATGGAAAAGTACGGTAGTACCAAAAACTCCGTACATTGAAAATAAATCGGTTTTCCTGGCTAAAAAACACATGCAGACTACAGCTTACCATCTTATCATATTACCCTGAAAATTCCAGCAAGTTTATCGAAATAAAACTTTAGAAAAAAATAAAACTTTGAGAAAAATAAAACACACCATTTTTTAGCGCAGATACCATAATCTTGCACTGACTGACACGGGCAGCCGCCATCTTGTACCCAGCACACATTGTACCCATTCACCCCAACACACATAGGCCGCCATGTTGTACCCAGCACCCATACGCCGCCATCTTGTACCCACACATAGGCCGCCATGTTGTACCCAGCACACACACATTAGACCGCCATCTTGTACCCAGCACCCATAAGCCGTCTACACTATAAATAACGTGCAGTCTGTGGTGATTTATTCACAAATTCAATCATGGCTGCCAGAAGACGTCCAATGTTTACTCACCACCCTGGTAGAGATCCAAGAAATGCTGCTACAGAACACAGAGAGCTAGTTAGCATTGAAGAAGCTGATGGAATGACGATAACGACAAGTTTTCAGCAGGTGATTGGAGACGAAGCCACGATAATACGCAGTACAGAAGACCTGGCACAACTCCGGCGAGCTGTAATTGCAGAAAAAGATGGCCGATTGCAACGACTAAGTCAAGACCAAAACCAAGAAATAGACAGAATGATGGCCATAGAAGAGGACGACAATGATATTACTGACGGAGAAGACACCCAGCTTCCATGGTTAACTAGTACACCTCCAACAACAACAACAACGCCAATTATAACGACGACCCCACCGCCTGGCGAAACTCCATTGACTTCGGAAAAACCACCACCATGCTCTTGGGGCGAAGCCGAGGTAACCCGCCTCAACGAAGTGATTAAGGAGATGAAAGAAGCCATGAATGGAATGGAGACGACAATGAAAGGAATGGACGCAGAGATTAAAAAACAGAACAAACAAATACATAGAGAAGAAAAAATATCACGATGTAGTGTCTGCACAGATGAGGAAAGTAAATACGCGGTTTTACCCTGTGGTCATTTATGCATATGTCAGGATTGCTGGGTGACGCTGACGTGTGTTGGCGATACGTGTCATTGCGTTGAGGCTGGAGAAAACCATCTCAAAGTGAAGTGTCCAATCTGCAGAAAACACGTGGGTGGCATCAAAAGAATATACCGTGCATAAGTGACGTATCACACTATCAAAGGCCCTTTTCAGGGCCAACCCCATCTTTCCGAAAGAGAAACTTCTATCAACAAAGCACAAAAATTAACACCAGACTCCATCATCCTTTTCCCCCCAAAAATTGTTTTTTCAAAAAAAAAATCTTCACACACAAGGTGAATTTTTTTTTATTTTTGAGGTAGTGGGTCGAGTGAGGTATCAAATTGAAGCTGACGTGAAATGCTTCACATTGATACCTCACTCGACCCCATTGGACCACTAGGGGCCCCCTAACTCCAAAAAGGCTATTTTGAAGATCGATATCAACACCTTGTGTGTGAAGATTTTTTTATTTTGGAGGTAGTGGGTCGAGTGAGGTATCAAATTGAAGCTGACGTGAAATGCTTCACATTGATACCTCACTCGACCCGATTGGACCATTAGGGGCGCCCCTAACCCCAAAAAGGTTTTTTGATATTGATATTGATATCAATCTTCATTTTTTTATTTTGGAGGTAGTGGGTCGAGTGAGGTATCAAATTGAAGCTGACGTGAAATGCTTCACATTGATACCTCACTCGACCCGATTGGACCACTAGGGGGCGCCCTAACTCCAAAAAAGGCTATTTTGAAGATTGATATTGATATCAATATCAAAAAAAGCCTTTTTAGAGGCGTCGCTAATGGTCCAATCGGGTCGAGTGAGGTATCAAATTGAAGGTGACGTGAAGGAGCATCTAATGGGCTGGGTGTGGGGTTGAACTATCGGACTTCTGCGCATGCGCGAAGGCCGAAGTGTATAAAAATAGCCTTTTTGGAGCTAGGAGAGCCCCTAATGGTCCAATGGGATGGAGTGAGGTATCAAATTGAAGGTGAGGTGAAGGAGCATCTGATGGACTGGGTGTGGGGTTAACATATCGGCCTTCTGCGCATGCGCGGCGGCCAAAAGGGTATGAAAATAGCCTTTTTGGAGCTAGGAGAGCCCCTAGTGGCCCGATGGGGTCGAGTGAGGTATCAAATTGAAGGTAAGGTGAAGGGGCATCTAATGGACTGGATGTGGGGTTGAAATAATCCTTTTTTTTCAATTTTTTTTCAATAATTTCAAAAAATAAAAAAAGAACACTAATACATAATTCACCCACATGCTGCATCTCATCAATCAGACGAACACGGTACTTTGCAAGCCTCACTAAAAATAATGATGATGACGCCATGACTAGGGGCTCAGGCTGGTGAAAAACTGCTACGGAGTAATAGTCTGTTAAATTTGCACTGGTAAAATCGAAAAAGGTAACAGGGATCTCCACAGCTGATACAAGTAAGCAAGCAGGCTGGATGGCTGGCTGGCTGATTGGCTGGCTGGCTAGAGGTGAAGCAGACTAGAGGTGAAACAAGCAGGCTGGATGGCTGGCTGGCTGATTGGCTGGCTGGCTAGAGGTGAAGCAGACTAGAGGTGAAACAAGCAGGCAGGCAGGCTGGTCAGGTCAGGTAAGTCAGAGTGCTCCACAAAAGTAGTGCAATGAATGCACCCTACCCTAAAAATCGACTCCTTTTATACGTTTTTCTATAATCCGCCATCTTGTACCCAGCAATACCACACATGTGGCCGCCATCTTGTACCCAGCACACACACATTAGGCCGCCATCTTGTACCCAGCACACATTAGGCCGCCATCTTGTACCCAGCACACATTAGGCCGCCATCTTGTACCCAGCACCCACACATTGTACCCATTCACCCCGTCCGCCATCTTGTACCCAGCACCCACACATTGTATCCATTCACCCCGTCCGCCATCTTGTACCCAGCACACATTGTACCCATTGACCCCAACACACACACACATTAGGCCGCCATCTTGTACCCAGCAATCCCACACATGTGGCCGCCATCTTGTACCCAGCACCCACACATTGTATCCATTCACCCCGTCCGCCATCTTGTACCCAGCACACATTGTACCCATTCACCCCAACACAACCGCCATCTTGTACCCAGCACACACACACGCCGCCATCTTGTACCCAGCATAGGCCGCCATCTTGTACCCAGCACACATTGTACCCATTCACCCCAACACACATCTTGTACCCAGCACACACACGCCGCCATCTTGTACCCAGCATAGGCCGCCATCTTGTACCCAGCACACATTGTACCCATTCACCCCAACACACACACACACACGCCGCCATCTTGTACCCAGCACACACAAGCCACCAACACGCCACCATCTTGTACCCAGCATAGGCCGCCATCTTGTACCCAGCACACATTGTACCCATTCACCCCAACACACACACACACGCCGCCATCTTGTACCCAGCACACACAAGCCGCCATCTTGTACATGCCCTCCCCAATACCTCCCCAATGCCCGAGTTGTGTCCTTTGCATCCATAGTGTAGAGATCGCGCCACACCCTCAATATTTTTCTGCGCATGCGCAGTGGGGAGGAACGACGTGAATTTCACGGCTCTATACTACTGTCCCGCTCCCTGTCACTTTTTCATATGTATAATACCATACCGCGAATCACTTTATCAACGAATAGCTCTTCATGTTATTAACGTGTTTTCAATCGGTCTTAATATAATTCCACACTGCATCATTTAGTGCCCCTGGCTATGTTGGAATGGTGTACGGACATTTCCCCCATGGACATTTCTTCCACCCTATATTTTCAGGTTATTTTGAACATGGTTTTTAAATAATTTTGTAATAACGCAATTTGTTTTTTCTGTATATAAAGATATAAGGATTTCCAGATGTTTCAGATAATTGAGTCACAAAGTGATAAGTTATTATACATATACACAGTATCTATCAGTATTATACAGTCAGCACATTTTAAAACAATATAAAAGATGTATACATGGTATATAGCATAACATTAACTGTTCGTAGGTCGGTGTCATGATGCCATTTGATGAGAATAAAACCGAACTGAAGTGACTGAGATAAAAAATAAAAACAAAATAATATTGTTAAAAAATACATCTTATATTTTACCACAATGTGATATAATGTTTTCTTAAAATGTTAAAATATATATATGTATATGATTCATATGTTATCACTATGTGATCCATGTTATTGTTTAGAAATGTGCTATAAAATATATGTTGTGCCAAATTATTTAAAAACTATGTTCAAAATAACCTAAAAGTATAGGGTGGGGGAAATGTCCATTGAAGGAAATGTCCACCGGGGGAATGTCCGCTGGAGGAAATGTCCACTGGGGGAAATGACCTGGATTCGTTGGAATTGGGCGTGTGTTTGTGGTGAGATGGGGGGGTCATTGATAAATATGGTATCAGGTGAGGGGGGGTCACTGGTAACCTTCCAGCCAAAGGAGGGGGGGTCACACATAACTTAGGGTCATCAGCTGAATTTCCACCGGCCCCCCCCCTCAAGATAAATTTTGAAAGGTCCCTAAGCTCCTCGTGGCGATCAGTTTATTTGCTAAACTAGGTAAAAGTAGTGGTCAGAGAGTGGGGAAGGATTGTTTTATTGCAGGATTGAGCCGTACGGCCCATGGAGCCTTGTGGTCCCGGACGGTACATATAAATTCAATAAGAGGAAGCATGGCTGAGCCATGCTGAGTTGGAACAAACGAAGCCATGTAAACTTGGCTACATATTCACACAGTCTACGTGGTGCAGGGCTCCGTAGAGGCCTGGATTATTTTTTATAACGACGTGTACACCATCCTCGCTAAAATCAGGGGTATCTCTATTCTACGAAAGCCGAGAGGGGACTTCCGACTTCTGACTTCCGACTTCCGACTTCTGACTTCCGACTTCAGATTTTTTTTCTTTTATAATGCATTGGGGCCTACATCTTAAATTATGAAGCATGGAATAACAAAATACCATTATTATGGCATATTGTGCTTAAAAACCTGCTTGCATGTACTTATAATAATCAGATAACCATTGAAGTTTATCTTGAGCTATGTACTGATTTTAAAATGCGATAACTTGTAATGTAAATCGAAATGCCCTATGTCACAAGTCAAAGGCGCCTCAATTACATAATATAATTGCACAATTCGATACATTACGAATAATCACATTTAATGCGCCCTTTCCACATTAATCGTTGGACAATGCTGTCTTGTCCCAGTGGCGGCGACAGGTGCACAGCACGTCGACCACCGCTTGATCTCCGGTTCGTTCTCATGATCCCTCCCTTGTGTTTATAAAATGGAGCGGGTTTTTCATGTATTGATTACTGGTGTAAATATGATAATATGCATGGATCAAATATCCCAATAAAGGACTAATAAGATTACATTTATGATAATTTTGACAACTTCAGATCGAAAATATACCAGTCATTAGTAGTATATAAAAGACCGATTCCTTAGCATTGACCTACTTATTTGTTCCCCCGGGTAAAATTTGTGGAGCATGTGTGGAGCTCTCGTCCAATCAGAAGCGAGTATTTCAAATTGACCAAAAAGCTACCTCCAGCACAGGAGAGTTTCAATTTTTCCAGGTCAAAAATAGTTCCATGTATTCATCCGCGGTGATGCGGTTTTGGTGGTGATGCGGTCTGCTTCCGCGGAGAAAAAGTAGTCCCTAGATAAAATGGTCCGATTGGGTCGAGTGAGGTATCAAAGTGAAGCTTATGTGAAGGGGCATCTAATGGGCTGGGTGTGGGGTTGACATAGCGGATTCTGCGCATGCGCGGTGGCCCAAGGGTATGGAAATAACCGTTTTGGAGCTAGGGGAGCCCCTAGTGGACCGATGGGGTCGAGTGAGGTATCAAAGTGAAGCTTATGTGAGGGGGCATCTGATGGGCTGGGTGTGGGGTTGAAATAGCGGCATTCTGCGCATGCGCGGTGGCCCAAGGGTATGAAAATAGACGTTTTGGAGCTAGGGGAGCTACTAATGGCCCAATGGGGTCGAGTGAGGTATCAAAGTGAAGCCTAGGTGAAGGGGCATTCAGGCAATGGGGTGGGTGCATGTAAAATTTTTCCTGAAAAAAAAAAACGGAAAACGGACTTGATCGAAAAATCCGGGAAAATGCCTATATAGGGTATGGGGGGTATATAGGTCGCCGGGCTTAACGGGGCTCGCCTGTCAATATAGTTATCTCCCCCTAGTTCCAGGGTGGGTGTATGTAAAAATTTTCCTGAAAAAATACGGAACACGGACTTTATTCTAAATTACGCCTATATGGGGTATGGGAGGTATAGCATCAATGTTTGTCCCCCTGGGAAACCTACTTCTTGACATTTGCGGTATAGGTTGTGGGGTCGGGTTTTCTTAGTCTCGTCATTTAGAACATGATAAGAAGTGTCCCGGAGCGAAACGGTGAAATTTTTGAAAAAAGTCACCGAGCCCCATATAGGCCCATACTGGGGTATAGGATCGATGTTTGTCCCCCTGGGAAACGTACTTCTATACATTTGCGGTAGGGTTGTGGGGTCTCGTTTTACTCGTCTCGTCATGTAGAACACGATAGGAAGTGTTGCGGAGCGAATCGGTGAAATTTTTGAAAAAGTACGATATAGCCCCATATAGACATATATATATAAATATATATTCCCATACTGGGGTCTGGGTTCAATGTTTATCCTACTGGGAAACCCACTTCTATACATTTGCGGTAGGGTTGTGGGGTCTCGTTTTTCACGTCTCGTCATGTAGAACATGATAGGAAGTGTTGTGGAGCGAATCGGTGAAACTTTTGAAAAAAGTCACCAAGGCCTGGGTAGGCCCATAGGCCTATACTGCATGGCTATGGGTGTATAGGGCCATACGGGGTGGACATGTTGGAGTCTAGGTGAGTCCCTGGTGGTCCAATGGGGACGAGTGAGGTCTTATTTTGAAGCTCTCGTGGAGGAGCACTTGACTGGTGTATTGTTTGTTTTCAATAGTCTGCGCATGCGCAGACTGGCCCGTAGTATAGAAAGTAAGCATTTTGGGGGTATGTGGGTGTGTGTTTGGGTTAGAGATGGGCTATTCACGGTTCGAATGGGTCGTGTGAGGTATCCATGTGCAGCCTAGGTGAGGGAACCTCTGATGGTGTGGATGTGGGGTTGGAATATCGGGATTCTGCGCATGCGCGGTGGTCAAAGGGTATGAAAATAGCCGTTTTGGGAGCTAGGGGAGCCACTATTGGTCCGATTGGGTCGAGTGAGGTATTAAAGTGAAGCATTCGTGAAGGAGCATCTGATGGGTTGGGTGTGCGGTAGGAATATCATTCTGCGCATGCGCAGACGCAATGCGGAGCTCTCGTCCAATCAGAAGCCAGTATTTCAAATCCGTCACAGAGTTCTCAGCCAATCAGAAGCGAGTATTTTGACCCGGTGCATTATGGGACATATCCAAGATGGCGGCACGTATGTTCAAGATGGCGGCACATCCGGTGTCGAAAACTGGCCATTTCTTCGGGATGTGGTCACCTAGTGTCGAAAACTGGACCCTGTATGGGTCCCGCTAGAGCCTTGACGCCATGATATAGACCGGAGAGAGAAAACAACAACAACAAGGATGACACATGAGGGAACAACAACAACAACAAGTTTTTTTTTCATATAGTTTATTTTCCCCTCCATCATAACATACCCACGCTGGGGGAGCCGCGTTGGGTATGTTTACAATTCAAGAAAGACTCTTGTCCAATCAGAGACCGCCATTTGCATCTGTCCTATTCGTTCCTGTCCGTTAGATGTATTCTTGTCCAATCAGAAGTCGCCATTTCAGAGAGTTCCTTCTTCGGTCATGTTCATTCTGAACCGTTTATTCTAATCATCGTCGGACAGGCCTGGATATTCTTCGGGCAGCATGTCCTGAAACAGTTGTTTGCGCATTCTGATCGCATTTTCCAGGGCCTCTGTGGGTGGTAAACCCATATCCTCTTCCAAGTGACGCTTGGTCTTCATGATGGACCTGTGCGTGGGGTCCCCTTTCATTTCAAGCGGTAGTAAGGTATACTGTTCATAGATCGCCATGGCTGTTTTCCTGATGCGGGGGCGCATTTGGATGTACGTCTGTTGTAAATTATCCTCTCCGGCGTCCTCGATCGCTTCAGCGTGAGTATTGATAGCTGCTGTCACAATACGATCCCAGAAGGTAGGTTCTGCCTCACTTTCCTGGGCCTACCGCAAATGTATAGAAATACGTTTCCCAGGGGGACAAACATCGATCCTATACCCCAGTATGGGCCTATATGGGGCTCGGTGACTTTTTTCAAAAAATTCACCGTTTCGCTCCGGGACACTTGTTATCATGTTCTAAATGACGAGACTACGAAAACCCGACCCCACAACCTATACCGCAAATGTCGAGAAGTAGGTTTCCCAGGGGGGCAAACATTGATGCTATACCTCCCATACCCCATATAGGCATTTTCCCGTAATTTAGAATAAAGTCCGTGTTGCGTATTTTTTTCAGGAAAAATTTTACATACACCCACCCTGGAACTAGGGGGAGATAACTATATTGACAGGCGAGCCCCGTTAAGCCCGGCGACCTATATACCCCCCATACCCCATATAGGCATTTTCCCGGATTTTTCGATCAAGTCCGTTTTCCGTTTTGTTTTTTTCAGGAAAAATTTTACATGCACCCACCCCATTGCCTGAATGCCCCTTCACCTAGGCTTCACTTTGATACCTCACTCGACCCCATTGGGCCATTAGTAGCTCCCCTAGCTCCAAAACGTCTATTTTCATACCCTTGGGCCACCGCGCATGCGCAGAATGCCGCTATTTCAACCCCACACCCAGCCCATCAGATGCCCCCTCACATAAGCTTCACTTTGATACCTCACTCGACCCCATCGGTCCACTAGGGGCTCCCCTAGCTCCAAAACGGTTATTTCCATACCCTTGGGCCACCGCGCATGCGCAGAATTCCGCTATGTCAACCCCACACCCAGCCCATTAGATGCCCCTTCACATAAGCTTCACTTTGATACCTCACTCGACCCAATCGGACCATTTTATCTAGGGACTACTTTTTCTAAATAATAATAGATATAAATAGAAGTAAATAAGAGTCGCTATGTACAAGTTCGTAAGTCTCTTTCGGGTTTTTTTGGTTAAGCTATACTAGTAAATATGAGTTCACTGTAGGTCTAATCACGTGGATGATTCCTTTGTCTTTGTACCCCTTTGTACGCACAAAGCCGTCCAGAAAAAAACTGGGAGAACCATGGGCGTCTTCAGGATTTTTCTAATCGACTTCCCTAACGACGCCCTTGGGAACAGGGTGGGTTCTTCCAGAAATCTGTGCCTGTAACAATCGCTTGGAGTGTGTATTGGGGCACAGGACGGCAGGTCTACGTCCTATATTGTGTGAAAGTCAAAGGATGATATTCTGTGTTGAGGCGTCATTTCGGTGTCATATATGGGGTAGCGTGTCTGTGTGGTTTAGGATTTGGTATTCTGGTTGCTCAGTTCGGTGGAGTAGCGTGTCTGGCGTGGTACAGGGTCGAGTATTCTGGACGTTCTTGTGGACCAACGATGATGATCTTCATCATGTTC
This sequence comes from Hanleya hanleyi, assembly GCA_036873755.1. NCBI lineage: Eukaryota > Metazoa > Mollusca > Polyplacophora > Lepidopleurida > Hanleyidae > Hanleya > Hanleya hanleyi. The sequence continues at coordinate 13,907 of JAVTVY010046565.1, forward strand.
ATCTCCATTTGGTGCTGTTTAATAATATTTGTCGTCATCGGTGTTCTGTTTCATGGCTGGTCTTACTCGTCTGTGGTCTTCAGTGTGCTGTGCCTGTATTACAAAGAATAGAAGAGTTTGTAGTTTCTTGATTTCTGGTGTTATTTTTTTGCCACCGACTGGTACTATCGTGATCTAAGTCACACATGATCAATAGCAATAATTAATTAGGTACTAAATATTATAAATACAAATATTATTATAATTAAAGCCGATTGTGAATGTTTGATATAACCTTCAGTCTTCTGCCCCTGCTAGAAAACCGGACGGTTAACATTCGTTAACGAGGGTTGGAAATAAGGGAACACAATTTGGTCGGAGCTCATTATTAGGAGCTTTTAATTTGTTCAGTGAATTTGTCTATGTTATTGCTATGGCATTTTGATTGGTTAGTGCCCATATTTGATCAGTCATTTCTGATCACTGACCCTTATTTCCGCCCCTGTAAAATAGTTTTGACTAGGCGTCCTACATTTATTTAAATTTGGTCCGAGCGACAACCACAGTCCTGAGAACTATTCATAGGACTTTGAAGCAGACATTAATGGTGGAGTAATTTTGATTGGCTCAGCCGAATCAGAAGAACTCAGTTGGGATACCTTTTGATTTTGCCGCTGTCCACTCATTGTGTCGACATAATCCGAGATAATATGTGGTCTTTGGGTAAGAGGATTAGTCCAAATACGGCCGTGATGTTATAAGGCTGTTAATTTATGGGCTCTCTCTACATCCCTGCGACAATATTGGCCAAAATTTCTCTTTTGGAATAAAATATAGGCAATGTGGGCACCGGAGATACCATGTTCCGTGTGGGCCGGTAACCACATTCGTCTCTAAAACCTAAAGGCCGCTACCAATTCAACAATCAAGGACATAAATCAGTAGCACACATCCAAGAAACAACCACGCACACGAATAATGTCACTCACAAAAAAGGAATACTAATTTCTTCAATTGTGTTCCCTTACCTCCAACCCTCGTTAACGAATGTTAACCGTCCGGTTTTCTAGCAGGGGCAGAAGACTGGAGGTTATATCAAGCATTCACATTTGGCCTTAATTATAATAATATTGTTATTTATAATATTTAGTACCTAATTAGTTATTGTTATTGTGTGACTTAGATCTTAGTGCCAGTCGGTGGCAAAATATAACACCAGAAACAAAAAACTACAAACACTTCTATTCTTTGTAATACAGGCACAGAACACTGAAGAACACAGACGAGGAAGACCAGCATTAAAACAGAACACCGATGACGACAAATATTATAAAACAGCACCATGGTGGACAAGAGTAAAAACAGAAGACGGATGACAATCACAAGAATGCCAACATCGCCGCACAACAAGAAACGTCCAGAAACAGAACACCACATCCTAGACCACACCGACACGCTACCCCATAGATGACACCGAACAGACACCTTAACACAGAATATGTTCCTTTGACTTTCACGCAATATAGGACGTAGACCTGCCGTCCTGTGCCCCAATACACACTCCAAGCAATTGTTACAGGCACAGATTTCTGGAAGAACCCAACCGTTCCCATGAGCGCCGCTAGAAAAGTCGATCAGAAAAATCCTGAAGTCGCCCATGGTTCTCCCAGTTTTTTCTGGACGGCTTTGTGTGTACAAAGGGGTACCAAGACAAAGGAATCATCCACGCGATTACAGTGAACTCACAATTACCAGAAAAACTTACCAAAAAAAACAAAACAGAAAGAGACTTACGAACTTGTACATATAGCGATTCTTATTTACCTCTATTTATATCTCCTACTAATCTCTCATTGCTATTTATTATTTACCTATTTATTTATTTATTTATTTATTAACTTAGCGCTGGAAAAGATATTCAATAAACAAAGTAATGTACCGCGAAAGTCAAATAAAACATTGAGTTGATGGGCCGCGAAATCCGAATGGGAAGCGGCCCTTAAACTACAATTTCAATCAATCAATCAAGGCTCTCTGAGCACAAAGTTCAACTGAAATAAGTAAGGTTCTATACAGCGGCATAAGGGATTGGAAAGCATTGATAGAATTAATTTATTAAGATTGCCAGCCCTGTATGTAGATGTGAGCAGTACAGCTATTACTCGAAACGTCCTTTTAAAAAGAGAGCCACTGAACGGACGGCGTTCGTGTGTGATACACCACCTTCGTGGTATCTCAGTATATCTCAGTCATTTTGAGGAAGGCATAGTTTATGCGGATAAAAGGATGGAGGACAAACTCTTCGAAGTTACGAGAGGATACTACATCGGGGGTCTCCAAAGTCAAAACAAATATACGGAGACGAACATGTAACTTCAAACAAAGGAGAGGAAATATACATCACATTAGCTGACGTTTGATTAGCTCAAATAGTTTTGTGTTAAACTTCATATATCACCACAAAGTTGTGTTTATTCTAACACCCATTTGTGTTATTTTCAACTCAATTCTGGTGCTAAAATGGTTTCGACACAATCTTTTTCGCAGTGTATGGGCATATTCGGAACGGTCATGAGGTCACGAAGCTGTTCGAACAGCATATTATGATCTTCGTCCCACGGTATCTTGAATTTGAATGTTTGAGTTGATGGAAATAGAGAATTGAGGATGATTAAAATTATAACAAGTGAATGAAAGAGAAGACCTGCTTCCCTTTATAATATTCCATAACGTGTTACGTGGAAAACAAATAGTAGACGTCGCCACAGGGGACGTAATTATTTTTGGAATATTATAAACGGAAGTAATTCTTCAATTTGCATTCATTTTTCCTTATATTTGTCATCATCAGTTCTCCATTTCCATTAACTCAAAACATTCAGAGTCGAGCTTCTATGCCTGGTGAATTCGTTCTCTGTCATGGTTCGGCTTTATCAGACGAACAATGATTCGGGATGAAGAGTATTGCAGTACCGCGCTGCTATACAGGAATATCGAATGGAGGAAACAAACATTCAGTGTTGTTTTATTTAAGTGAATCCACTCTTTGTTGGTATGCAGGGTCGGCGAGGTTTCAAAATTATCTGAAATGGTGATATTAAAACGAATGAGAAAGCAAAAATAGTACTAAAATTCTAAATCTGCATATACAATGAATTGTCAATTTTTTCCTCTTCTGAAAGTGTTCGCTGAAGCTGTTTCTCTGGTCTCGCTTTAGGTCGAATTATCATTTCGAACTGACATGGTAGTGTGCCTGTAACAAGACTATGTTATGCATACAACAGTGAGCAAGAATGAACATATTTATGCAATTTATCAACAGAATTACTGCCATTACCCGAACAATATGATCGTATTACTTGGTAATCTTGCCTGCCACTATACAAGCAATATAATAATCTCAGTGTGAGTCCTAGTCAGAATGCTATGTTTCTGTTGTGTAACTGATGGAAATGTTAAATTGATATAGGTAGGCTTTGTTCCGGTGTTATACAAAAGTTGACGAAAACAGAACCATCATCTACTCAAGACCAGTCATTTCACTACTAATCACTACACGTTCAGTGACGAAATACAGTTTGGATTCATCAGCCACAATTTTATGTTGAGAAGAGAAGGCATCATAGAAGTTACATAATATATTAAAGGTGAACTGCAAAGCTTTTAATTTTATCTAAATTGTTGCTTATATACATCTTGTCTTATGTGACATAACTTTTATACGTTTTTGGGGCAAATATAGTTTGCAAAATTGTACTAATAACAATATTTAAGTTATCCTGTTATAAATCCGTCTTGAAAACTTGCATCGCTTGTCTGTCTTGGTTTTTAGAACGTTATGACGTTATAGTGGTCCCCTTCATTCAAGTTTTATTCAAATGTGACGTCATGCTGCATGTTGTACGTCGGATGAATGAACGAGGACCACTATAACGTCATGACGTTCCAAAAACAACGGGAGGCAAGCGATGACGTTTTTAAAAGTTCTGGCTCTTGGTATAAGTTTTGGCTTCTCATATACCCAAAATAAAACAATAACCCACAGAACTATTACCACAAATAATTGTAACAACTATAGAAGTTCTTGTTTTATGACATTTTAACAGAACATTGGAAAGCTTTTCAGTTCACCTTTAAGCCTCATACATTTGTTTGCTCAAGTTTAGCCTAGAGACAGACTAACAATATGCCAGTGTGACAAAGCGTTTAGACACCAATGATTAAATAATCACGAATGATCCTTGAATCCAGCAAGCTAAATATTTACCAACCTTGTCAGATAACAACTTTCTGGCAGATCTAACTGAATAAAACTCTACAAAAGCTGTCTTATATCGAACAGTATTATATAAAGTTGAAATTCCTTACCATTTATGCAAATGAGATGACGTCATCGATGACGTCATCGATGACGTCACAGAGCTCTCGTCCAATCAGAAACCGTCAAAGGTCAAAGGTCACAGAGGTCAAAGGTCAGAGGTTACTTCCGGTCACGTGACCTGTATTTTGAAATTCCTTACCATTTATGCAAATGAGCGGATCAATGCGGAGCTCTCGTCCAATCAGAAGCCGTCAAAGCGATGACGTCACAGAGCTCTCGTCCAATCAGAAGCCGTCCAATCTTCGGCAATCTCCGGTAATGTTCGGTCATCTCTGGCAATGTCCGGCCCTCTCCGGAACAATAGATAGCCTTTATCCGCCCTTCCGAAGCATCAATGGCCTGTACAGGGTCCCCGACAATATCCCCATCTATTTGCCCATGTTAAATTACAAGTGGCGAACACTCGGTTTCACCCTACAATGAAAGGGTCCCAGAGGGAATTGAACCCGAGTCGTTTTATCAAGAGGCAGACACGTTATCCATTAGGCTACGACTCATATCATACAAACCAACGTTGAAAATAGCATATATATGTCTACTGTAGATGTATATGTTAATGTATACGGGGAATACCTAAATAGACGTTTTGTAACATAGGGGAGCCTCTAGTGGACCGATTGGGTCGAGTGAGGTATCAAAGTGAAGCATTCGTGAAGGGGCATCTGATGGGCTGGGTGTGGGGTTGAAATATCGGCATTCTGCGCATGCGTAGTGGGCAAAGTGTATGAAAATAGCCGTTTTGGAGCTAGGGGAGCCCTTAGAGGTCCAATTGCATCGAGTGAGGTATCATTGTAAAGCCTACGTGAGGGAGCATCCAGCGGCATGGCTGAAACGTGAAAGTGACGTCATTCTGCGCATGCACAGTAGACAAAGGGTGTGGAAATAGGGTTTTTGGGTCTAGAGGGGCCACTATTGGGCCGATTGAATCGAGTGCGGTATCAATGTCAAGCATACGTGAGGGATTATCCGACTGGATGGACGTAATGTGGGACTGACGTCATTCTGCGCATGCGCAGTAGACAAAGGGTATGGAAATAGCCGTTTTGGGGTCTAGGTGGGCCACTAGTGGGCCGATGGAGTCGAGTGAGGTATCATTGTAAAGCATACGCGAGGGAGCATCCAGCGGAATGGCTGAAACGTGGAAGTGACGTGGCCCAGAGGGCCCACTATTCGTTCGATTGGGTCGAGTGAGGTATCATTGTAAAGCATACGTGAGGGAGCATCCGAAGTCAGGGGTGAGACGTGGAACTGACGTCATTTTGCGAATGCGCAGTCGACGAAGGGTATGGAAATAGGCGTTTTGGCGTGTAGGGCAGCCACTAATGGTCCTATGCAGTCGAGTGAGGTATCAATGTGAAGCACACATGAGGGGGCATCTGACTGGACTAGTATCTCGGCCGTTGTCACCATTCTGCGCATGCGCAGACAGGGAATTGTGGGAAAAGGGTATGAAAATAGATGTTTTGGGATCTAGGGGAGCCACTATTGGGCCGATTGAGTCGAGTTAGGTATCAATGTGAAACCTATGTGAGGGGGCATCTGATGGACTGGGTGTGGGGTTGAAATAGCGGCATTCTGCGCATGCGCAGTAGACCAAGTGTATGAAAATAGACGTTTTCGGGTCTAGGTGAGCCCCTATTGGGTCGATATAGTCGTATGAGGTATCATTGTGAAGCACACATGAGTGCTCGGGCGTTGTCACCATTCTGCGCATGCGCAGACAGGGAATTGTGGGAAAAGGGTTTGGAAATAGACGTTTTGGGATCTAGGAGAGCCCCTAATGGGCCGATAGAGTCGTATGAGGTATCGCTGTGAAGCATTCGTAAAGGGGCATCCGCCTGGACTAGTGTGTTGTCCGTGTCCAACATTCTGCGCATGCGCAGACAGGGAATTGTGGGAAAAGGGTATGGAAATAGGCGCTTTGGTGTCGAGGTGAGCCCCTAGTGAGCCGATGGAGTCTTATGAGGTCTTATTTTGAGGCCTATGTGAGGTGGCATCTGCCTGGACTAGTGTGTCGTCCGTGTTCCACATTCTGCGCATGCGCAGACAGGGAATTGTGGGAAAAGGGAATGGAAATAGACGGTTTGAGGTTTAGGGGGGGCCACTATTGGTCCGTTGGAGTCGGCTGAGGTATCAATGTGAAGCGCACGTGAGGGAGCATCCGACTGGGTGGATGTGGGGTAGGAATATCGTCATTCTGCGCATGCACAGGCAGGCCGTAAGATGGAAATAGACCTTTTGGGGCCGATATGGACCACTAGTGGTCCAAATGCGTTGTGGGAGGTGTCAAAGTGAAGCTTGTGTGGGATAGATTCAGAATGGCGTGTTTTTATTGCAAGTTGCGTCAATCTGCGCATGCGTAGTTGAATGTAGTAAGTAAAGCGGCCATTTTAGGGCAGTGAAGGAATGTATTTGGTGTAGAAATGGACCATCCTTAGTCCGAATGCGTCGTGTGAAGTGGCATCTTGTAGCAACGCTCGCCAACGCCAAGCTCAACGCTTCAACGCCCCGGTGAATTAGCCCAAAAGCTCTCATTTTTTCTAGACACCAATACACCGGAATGCAGTGACGCCCGTCAATGCCCGTCGTTACACCCTAGCCTACACCTTGACGCCATGATATAGACCGAAGAGAGAACAACAACAACAAGGATGAGAGAACAACAAGTTTTTTCATAGTTTATTCTCCCCAATGTTACATCATACCCACGCTGGGGGAGCCGCGTTAGGTATGTTTACAATTCAAGAAGTCTCTTGTCCAATCAGAGACCGCCATTTGGTCCTGCCATATTTCTTCTTGCCCGTTAGATGTATTCTCGGCTGTCCAATCAGAAGTCGCCAGTTCAGAAAGTCCTATCTTCGGCCATATTCGCTCTGAACCGTTTCTTCTATGGTGCAGGGATTGACCATCCTTGGTCCGAATGCGTCGTGGGAAGTGTCATCTTGCAGTTCTCGGGGTGTAAACTCCAGTTGAGGGATGTCCACAGTGGTGACGTCATCAGTACGAGTAGTAGCGAAAGAACATGTTTTATAATTGGTTCAGTGCCAATTTTTCCCCACGATTTGCGGGATGTCCACAGCATCTGAGACGTCATTGGTGACGTCATCAGTACGAGTGGTACCGAAATTTTGATTAGTCGTCCAATACATATGGAATGATGAGTGCACGAGTTAATCTATATATGTGCAGACACCAACACACACCAATAAAACCGCCACACACCCACACTCACACCACCA
>JAVTVY010046566.1:0-20265 GCA_036873755.1 Hanleya hanleyi
TTCGCTCTGTCAATGACAAACTACTCACTATAGTAAAACTGCCTGCATGCAACTATTTTCAGGATTTTGACTAGAACTTCGAAGACTCCTCTGTACCTGTGGATAGACTATGGGGTGTCTCTATGTTGATATTACAGATCAAACTGAAAAGTGCCGGTTTTCCTTCTGCCACAGGCTTCTGTTGAAGGTTTGTAAATATATGATTTCCTGAGTAGGCGATCCACAAAGTAATAACTCAGTTTGTTGGGGGGGAGGGGGGGGAGGGGGGGGTGCGTCAGAGCATACAGGTGATTCAAACATCTCGGAGCGGGGTGGGTTGTGGGGCTGAGGGGGGCCTAATTCTTACTCAAATTTACCAACAGCCATTCAAGTGCACCTCTTGCCTCTTGTTGGCAACTTTTAAATCCCACTGTAATTAGTGTTAGAGTAACGGTATATGTATTTTGTGAAAATATTTCATATGATTTATCAAAACTTCAAATGCATGTATAAACAAGTATAGGTCTATAATCTCTGTTCTGTATAAATGTATGGGAGATATAATCACGAAGGATGTGTTCTGGGTCAGTGAAAGTGACAACCCTTTGACATTTCTGTTTTACAGTTTTATGCCATATATATTTGGAAAGCTTGAATTACATATATTTAATAATAATCCATCGAATACAGTAATGGTGTTTCATACTCCCTTGTACATTCACATGATTGTAATCAAACAATACTGGTAATATGACACACAATATGATACATGCATGCCTATTTATATAATATATTAATATTTTTATAGAAGGAAGATGCCAGAATGAAAAGCTACGCTGTACTGGAACAGTTACACCTCACTCGAACAGAAGAGTTCCTGCATCAGTACAGATTTTATTTGCAGAAAGGATGTAAGTACTGTTAATGAGAAATCTCAACTTCTTTTGTTTGATTTATAACTTTAGAGCCCCAAAGAACCTTATTCATTTTGGAGTTAAAAATACTGGCATTCCTTGTCTTCCAGTTCTTTGTATAGCTTGCCCATGCAGCTATAAAGAACCATAAAACTCTTAACTCCACCTGGGCAAGTTGTTGATTGTCAAACCATGCTTTTTCTTTCAATGTTGAGGAAAACAGACAATGACTTCCAAGTATGTATTGGTACAAAATTTAAAGAAAAAAGCCTAATTGTGGGCAGGGAAGAGCTCATCAGAAGATAGCAGACATAATACATTCATTTTCGTCCCCTGCAGTACTATGCCCTAAGGCAGTTGATAGGTTGTTTCGCATGACCCGCCCGCATCAATATTTTGGAGATCAATAATGCCGCATGTATTTTAATTATCAGTAATTATTGGCCGTAAAAATATAAGTAAGCAAATCCATGAAAACGAATGAGCTGACCATGCTGTCAACTGCGGAGGCGATCAAAATTCGCCATTTTGGTTCACATTCTTGAGGGAAACCCTCTCAAAACGAGGCGAAGTCGTTATCCCGGCATGCATCTCTAGCGGGGATTCCCACGTGTCGAGCACGTTGCAGTAAAGTAAGAACTCCGGCAGTTTAGACGGTTATGTACCAAAGTCATCATGATGGATCAGTTGTTTCCTCATCAACCAGTCGGTACATCGTGCCTAATTTAACCATCCATTTCTCTGATGAAACGCTTTTGAGCGAAGTGGTCGAGCGCTTCACCTCTTCAGTCCCCACAACAACAACTACAACACATGCTGTCGTAAGCTTAAGTTAAGGACGATGGACATACAAACTTCGTTGCCTTGGACAGAGAATCCCTATCTTCAGTCAGTGAAAAAGAAATAAAGAAGATTTCAATAAGAGGGGACTCCTGACGTTGAAGCCCTGGAACAAGCCACTGGGCATTTATTCATTCATTCTTCTGGCTACGGTTTTACAATGTACCCTTACAATGCCCACATGGCTGGGTGTTAGGGTAGAAAATTATATATAAAGATCAAATGTAACGTCTAACACCAATATATTTCTTATTTCAATATATCTGCGGAATACTAAGCGAAATATAGTATGCATATATAACCCCCCCCCCTCAAGGACAAGCTACTCACTAGAAGTATTCAGATTCATCAATTTACAAAATCGTGCAAGATATCTTTTATAGTAGTCACATTGAAGTAAGAGTTGTTTCCCTTGATTTCTGTTCACACAATCATGACACTGTGTGCATTTGAGTTTTACTATCTACCATAATTATTTACAGAATGTTTCAATTAAATTAAAGCAAACTTAAAATGTCTCTTTAGAGAATACTTATACACATTGTCCTGTTGGTTTGCTTTATGGAACAGGCTAATGGGAGATTATTTTGATTTGATATGGAATGAGTCCATGGTAGAAAATTTACCTTCAATAATTAATAATTATAGCATCTAGCATGTATGTTTTGACAGGAGGTCATGCTAAACAACCCATTAACTTACAACGGCCTAAATAATTTCTATACAAAAGGTCACTTCATCTATTCTCTGTTGAGAATCATTTCTCTGGATCATTGAGTGCATTTCATATCCCATTTCACCAGTTGAGATGTAAAACTCTCAATCTGTGATTGCCGCAGTCCTCAATTTAAGGAGTGCTGCTGATAACCTCTCAACAGGTTACCATGAAATCTACATTGGTAACCTATGGTAACCTATTGCATAATTATTAACCTATTGTCAATTATCAGTCAAAATTATGGGGACCAGAAAATAGGTTACCACTATTTTTCATATGGCAACCTCCAGGCAACCCAAAAACAGGTTACCATCTTAAATTGAGGCCTGTGCCTTTAATATGGTGTAATTTAAATTAGGTACCCTTGTTTCAGTCCTATCACAACTGTGCCTGCATGCACCATAACACGAGAGTGCTCACAGTTCCTATTACCCTGGACACTGATCAGTCCAGCCAGTACAGCATCCTGTCCAAGTATTGACCGAGCTTAACAATGCTTAATTTCAGTGATTCGACAAGAACCGGTGTGTTACCCTTGTAGGATTACTGTCTTCTGTTGTTAACTGTTAATCTGGTCAATTGTGGTGGCCTAATGAATAAGAACATCTGCCCTACAAGCCATGTGTTTTGGGTTCAATCTCAAGCCGCAGGAGTCAAAATTTACTCATGTCTGCCTCCCCCTGACAGGTAATTTTATCAAAAGACAGGTAGACAAATAAAATACCTGTCTCCAGTGACAGGTAGCCAATAATTTTTTTATTTTTATTTTGGTGTTCAAAATATATCTTTGACAAAATTCATTCAAACAGCTGCAAATTAGTGCATGGAAACAAGGTGTCATTAATTTATTGGTAACGTGTAGCTGCTTTGTCGTTAATTGTGAATTACATGTACTCGACAATTTTAACGACCGCTTGTTCAGGTAATTCTTAAAGGTGACGGGTACACTTTTTGATCTGCTGTCTCGTGTGACTGTTAAATTAGTTTTAACATTTCGACTCGGACTTCTGGGCCGGGTCAGTTTGAAAATTGTAACTTGTTGCTTACTAATTTGGACTTAGTTTTAAGAGGATAGATCAAAGGCTGGGGTCCCTGTGTCAGGATAACATTCAGCCTGAGAGGCCGGAAAGGACTACACTGATATTGGGTCTGTCTGGAACATAAAATAAATTCTAAAAAAAACTTACCGGTAACTTTGGCCTAGGGGTATTGTGTCCGTACGTCCGTCCGTCCGTCCGTCCGTTACCGCGATATCTACAGAACCGTTTCATGCATGGCAACCAAACTTGTTACATCTATTTATCTTCACGTAAGTCAGAAGCCTATCGAAAATGAGTCATCTCGGACAATATTTTGCAGAGTTATGCCCCTTTTTACAAATAAAAATCCATTTATGATTTGTTATTGTGATAATTTCAGAACCGTTCCATATACAACATCCTAACGTGATACAGGTGTTTCTCTTGACCTGAACTAGATGCCTATCGAAAATGAGTCGTGTCAGAAAGTATTTTGCAGAGTTATGCCCCTTGTCTAATAAAATTCACTAATTCCTATGTTAAGTTTGCATATTATTTCTATATCATGTTAATATATTATCACATTTATTTATTGATTGGATGACTGATTTATTCATACCATTCATACCCATTCACATCCATGGGTCAAATTACAATTGTCAATCTTTGGGGATTTCTGTCACTCGGATTTTTATTAATGTTGCTTCTCTGTTGTTTCACAGCTGAAAGAGTCAAGTGGGACTTCAATACCAAGAGCCTGAGGAGCCAGAGTCGTTGATATTAATCACCCTTACAGATGGCCGAACTGTCAACAACAGTTTCAGTGTTGGAAATATCAGCTGGAAGTGAAATCACGAATGCCATGCAGCTCTTGTTCCTAAGTTTAAATGAAGTATTAACTTTTGTTGAATTTTTGGCTACAACATACACCTGAAATCGATTGGAACTTTCCTTATAGAACTTGGAACCCAATACAATTCTTGAATGAAGGTACACTGTCTATATAGATTTATTCAGTACTTTGAATGTACATAATTTTTGCCCATGTGCATTCCATGATTTCGGGGGCATTCTGACACCACGGAAAGGACATGCATTTTCCTATTGTGTGGCCACTTTTTCCATCTGAGGAGTAACCACATTGCTAGCTCACTATGTTTGTTCATGGGCATATGATCTTGGGATCGCTTGAGCTTCCGTTCTTGTTACGATGAAAGTTCATTTCACGAAATTCCAATATCAGTGGCGCAGGTGTGATGATCATGGTAGCAGTGCACTAATTGACAATAAAAGTCAACTGAGAACTTTACTATTATTCCTTTCATTTATTGTTAGATTTTTTCATTGAGGATTGTGAATATCTAGGAATAAGCAACAACACCTGTATCTTACAACTTGTAGTCCATGCAAAATTGTGAATTCATCAGATTGCAGCTATTTTCTCTCCATCAATTTGTGTTTTGCTGTTCCTGGATACTCATCATCTGATTTGTGAAATGTATGGTGTTTCTATTGGATATCACATATCAGCAGGCATCGAAAGTCATATTGGGAATATACCACCGTTGACATCAGAATGAAGGCCAGTTCACTTCCGACATACAATTCTTGAGTCCGAGTGTATTACACAGCAAACCAGCATGCAGGGAGAATATTTTTGTACTGAAACATGTTCACAGACAGGACACAAAATTTGTGTTTAAATCCATGACATGTAATGAATTTAAACATGTGTGCATTTAAACATGTTAAAAAAAGCGGACAAATTTTGTGTCTAGTTTTTTGTTTAGGGTTATGTTTAACTTTGTGTCTAGATTCTAAACACAATATTCCTAAACATGTTCAGCTTTGTGATTAGGGTCTAATCACAATCTTCCTAAACATGTTTAGCTTTGTGTTTATGGTCTAAACACAACATTCCTAAACATGTTTAGCTTTGTGTTTAGGATCTAAACACAATAATCCTAAACATGTTAGCATTGTGTTTAGGGTCTAAACACAATATTGCTAAACATGTTTAGCTTGTGTTTAGGCTCTAAATACAAACTTTCTAAACATGTTTAGCTATGTGTTAATGGTCTAAGCACAATATTTCTAAACATGTTGGAATTTAAACGTGTCAAAAACTATGGACAAAATTTGTGTTTAGATTTATGTTTAGGATCTAAACGCCAAATTTACAGTGTGTCTTCTCCTTTATCCGTAAAATGGATAGTCCGTCTAATCAAAATATATGATAATATTATGTCGAGTATGTTTATTGTGTCTTTGTACATGTTTTTGCATTATATTAACTGACTGTTCCCTTGATTACCTATAGACGGAATTTTCCGTTAAATTTAACGGATAATAAAATCCGTTGAATCCGTTAAAAAATAAGAATCCGTTACAATAACGGAATATTCCCTCGATTCCCTGGGGACGGACTTTTCCGTTAAATTTAACGGATAATAAAATCCGTTGAATCCGTTAAAAAATAAGAATCCGTTACAATAACGGAATATTCCCTTGTTTCCCTGGGAACGGACTTTTACGTTAAATTTAACGGATAATAAAATCCGTTCAATCCGTTAAAAAATAAGAATCCGTTACAATAACGGAATATTCCCTCGATTCCCTGGGGACGGACTTTTCCGTTAAATTTAACGGATAATAAAATCCGTTGAATCCGTTAAAAAATAAGAATCCGTTACAATAACGGAATATTCCCTTGATTCCCTGGGGACGGATTTTTTCCGTTCGAGTAAACGGAATTTTATTTTGAGTGTAGAGAAATACGACATGAACTACGGTCGATTTTGGAAAGAAATCGACATGTCATTTGTGTTAATGAGTTAATGTCTTAATTTGTATTACCTTCCTTCATAAATGACCTGTTGATACTGAATCGCAGAAAATAATAAGAATTATTTTTTACCTTCATTTTAAAGAGTTGTTTGTATATGTCGGCCATTGGCTGAGCGCGTTGTTAGTTTCACTGTGTGAAGCAATCAGTTTCATGTCGGGTAGTACTTAGAGGCGTTCAGTCTGGCTTAGTGCTGTTTATTTCACTCGGCTATTGACCTCTAATAATTTTGAGACGGACGCAATGCTATAAACTGGAATTGAAGAGTTTTAACGGGTTTTTTTATTTCCATGAATCTATATTATTGTATTTATTTTCTTCTCAGTTAGGCCCGATCGTTCCCAAATTAACTCGACATGAACTTCCCGTAGACGAATTCCCTGCCAAAGATATCAAATCGGAACAAGTTCAAAGAAAGAGATTATAAGACTGCTTGACAATCGGAATTGGAGGTGTTGACAGCGAAGTGGAGGGGTCGGAGGGTTAATTTATTTGAAAGAAGAAACTCAAACAACATTGTTAGCAGGCGTTCCATAATAATATGCTTACCGTGTAGTATTTGTTGCTGATTTCCTGTGTCTAGCAAATTAATCAAATAATGAAAGTAATTAACGCCCAATTTACTATCAACGATACTGCCTTGTCCATGAGGACGCTGACATGGAGTGCTCAAAAACTTAAATCGAGCGTTCATGTTCAAATTCTGCGGTTTCGAGTGAATTAGTCGATTCTTCTTTACTTCTATTTATATCTCCCTCTGCTCTCTCATTGTTATTTATTATTGATTTCTTTAGTTTAATATTTAGCGCTGCAAAAGATCTGAATGAACTAAGAAATGTATCGTGAAATGTAAATAAAACATTGAGTTGATGGGCCGCCAAATCCGTAAGAGAAGCGGCCCTTAAACTACAATTTCAATCGAATTACCAGTCCATCCTGTGGTCTTCAATGTCATCATTTGTCTGAATAACGGTGGAATCTCTAACGAAGCATCAAGTCAAGCTGCTTTCAAATAAATATTTATCAATAAAGATTTTCTCCCATTTTGATCTTTCAGAAGAACATATGTAATTATATTCTAGACTTGCAGAATCTCGTACACTTCATCACCTCCCATGCATGGTCTTTTCTACAGTGAGGGCATATGTCGTATCTGATTTTAACCAACCAGCGCCCGAGCTCGGGGATGTTCTGTTTCACTGAGCCATGTGAGCCGTTACATTCATTTAGTTTTTGCCCACTTTTCACCACGGAAAAGCAGAAATTTTGATGAAATATGACGAAAACATAACTTTTCTGGTACCCCACTTGGACGCCATCTTGAATTTACCAATGATCCTCTGTGCGGGGATTATGTAAATATGATCAAAATGATCCCAATATGATAAACTATAAAGTCAAGGAACTTCAGGTCTCCATTTTGTGTCGTTCCGGAGATAGCGCAGAAAGTTTGGTATGTAGGCCAAAGTTTGGTAGGTTGGCCATTTTGACCCCCCCAGGCTTGGTTAGGCCGAAGGCGTCCAAAAGTCTTAGATTTTTCCAATTTTCTAGTAGAACTTGACCCATAGATACGGCGATAAGTTAAAGCCTCAAGGACATAGATAATATTCAGGGGTAGGAATCGGTCTTCTCCCCCCCCCCCTTCCACTCTGATGTACATGTCAATGACCAGACCGGATAGGATAGCAACTTGCTTGATGTAATATTTAGTTTTTTGAATATCTAAGCAGGGTATATGCACAATATGTGACATTGTCGTTAGATTTTATTGTCGCTGGTATCAAGTTCTCTCTCTAATATGTAATGATGATTAAATGTGAAAAGGTGACATTAAATGACCCCAAAATAATCTCGCATGATACAGTATTACATGTTAACCCTGCCAGGTCTGCGGGAGGGGGGGGGGTGGGTGCAAAATGCTCACTCCCCCTGCGAAAGCTTTTCTGCGCTATCTCCGGAACGACAACAATGGAGACTTTATAGTTTATCATATTGGGGTCATTTTCAGCCTATTTGCATAACCCCCGAGCAGTGGGTCATGGCTGAATTCAACATTGCGGCCACGTGGGGTACCAGAAAAGTGATGTTTTCGTCACATTTCTTCAAAATTTCTAAATTTTCGCGATGAAAAAGGAGCAAAAACTATTTTATTTCACATCACATTAATATTTTTTAATTCATCGTGCAGTTTTTGCGGAGAAATTGTATAAATAAAAAATCGGAAAATCTGACCGAAAAATCGACCAAAAAATGCCGTCTTTGAAAATGACGTCACTGTAACGTCATCGAAGCGGCCATCTTGGATATTTTATTAATTTTCTGGTAGAGCTTGACCCAAGGGGATGGTGTGGTAAGTCCCCCAGTTCAAAGGATAAGAAAAATATTTTGGACAGGCTTGGACAGATCCCAAAAAGCCCAAGACAGATAGGGTTAAGATATATCTTCGCATTATGTATGTAAATATTTTGGGTATTTTTATTAGTAAATAGTCGGGAATTTTGAAGAAAATCGACGAAAACACAAACCTCATGGTCGCCATGTTCAACTTACCAGTGATCCTCTGTTTGCAGGGGGGTATGCAAATTGGTTGAAAATGATCGCAATTAGATTTACCATAAATTCACGGAGTGTTGGTTCTACTTGTTAATGTTTGGTAGAGAATCGTGCCCCCTAGTTGTGTTAATAAGACTGTTTGACACAAGGTTACACTGATATGGCCCAAAATTGACCTCGCATGCTACAATATTCAATAATACTATACAATTTATCATTGTGTGTCATTAGCTTCCATTTGATACCCAACTTGACAGACTGACATTGTGTTGCAATTTTGGCCTAATTATGAGATGCTAGGTTAAAATGGGCGCCAAAATCACCCAGAAAAAGAGAGCTAAACTATTGCCGAAGGGTACTACGGTGGCACCCATAGGATTATGAATGTCAACTTTACGACTAAATACAATGGTCGGTGTTGGCTTCCTGACTATAGTGTCTCCTTGTTGTTAAATGTTTCTTCGAGTTCTAAAATAGCACCGGTACCATGCGCATCGTGCTATCCACTGTTTGCCTGCCTGTTATAATTATTACTATTGATCTGTGCTCCCCTCGTTGGTCAATTTTGTACTGTAGTGTTAAGACATCATAAGTCTTTACTGTATGTAATATATGTATAATGCAGTAACTTTCGCCTTGTCTCCGTTCTTCCGTAGAGGTACATTGAGACGCAAAAATCTAAATCTGACGAACCTGGGTCTGAAATCTATAGCTAGTGACCTCTTTTCTTTAATGAACAGAAATTCATTACAGAGTCGTATATGTCTAGTTGGATCCGTTTTAGGAAATACTGGTGTAATGTGGGTGGGATAATTGTAGTAGTACTAGTATTTTACCCTAGTCCGCTCGTAAAATCCAGTTAATGACCACATACGTGTACGTATATCTTCGTTCTTTATACACCGGAAGTCTCCCAACAACGACATTTGAAATACCGGAAATGTCCATCTGCGATATTAACCCGTTTCCTCCCATCATCAAACACAATCATAATTGAGCATCGACAATAAAATTCCAACACATTTAGCAATAGTATCTTTCTACTTTCACGGTTCCCGGTCACCGTTATATATTCAGGAACCACTAGAGGACGTTTCTTCTCGATAATCTTTCCCAACAGTTCACCTTCATGTGTTTGCTTACATGTTTCCCCGCCGATTTCTATTTCATTCCTAAGGTCAGGAGAGACTTGAGAGCTCAACTCAACATTTCTAGATGTTGATAATTGATAGCTTCGTTGTGTTGATAGATTCGTTTTGTCCTTTCCTCTTATCACATTCGCAAATTTGTTTGAGTGCAACTTTATTACCGGGAAGCAAAAGGCTGTATAGGAGTTTATTGCACTGCTCACTTCAGCCACTGTCACCTTGACGCGTAGAATCACAGTTTCCGGTTTATCATGAATTACAGCAAATAAAAAACCTGGCAAGAATGGTGTTGTCATAACGACGAAGAGAAGGACATGAGTGACAACATGATTCACCTGTCGACGTAAGAATAACTTTCTTTGGATTCCTTCTCCAAAATTGCTCTTCTGAAAGTCGTATCTCAGTTTGATGCAAATGAATACGTAACAGAGAATAGTCAGGAGTATTGATGCACCGATAATCGCCATGAGAATAACCATAGGTGTGCCGGACATAAGACGTTTGGACTGGCGAATTACCATAGTGCTAGTGTTGACGGAAGAGATGCCTGATTCCAGAGCCAATATTTCATTTCGTTCTGCCATGCCAATGTCAGGGATGGACACATTAGCCGTTATGTCAACCCCAGAATTGTGTGTTGTAGAGTTCTCAATATTGCTTGTCGATTCTTGATAATTCGGTAATCGGAAAAAGAATGCAAGCAGGACGACAGCAGTGTCCGACAAGACGAAAAAGCCGACGAGGAGAAACTTTTTTAGACGCCCAAATGGATAGAATATCCTCCAAGTACGGTATCCGGCTATAAAAGTCAGTGTCAGGGTGGAAATGAAGGTACAAGACATGTATATTCTTGTTGAGACCTCCTCGTAGAGGAATTTCAATACAGACTCCCATCCACCGAAATCCTTGAAATTCTCGTAGTTCTTGCCGTCATTGTAGTAGTCGTAATACTGGACGCTTTCCAGCGTAATCACGATGGTGGCATGTACAGAGCATAAGAGGCAGTCCACCGAGGCCAGATGTAAATAGGCCAAACTGATCAGCCGTTTTCGCCCGACGGATTGTGCAGAGAGGATGAGGGCAGCAAAGTTTCCTGGAACTCCCATGAGAATTATCAAGGAGAGCAGGATGATCCTAGCTATGCTGATGTCCTCCATAGTTTAAGACTGAATTCAGGCTGCAAACTTTTCAGATGATATATATATATATATTGGTACTACCTATAATCGATATTGAGGGCGTTTCTCCTCCTTATTATGTAGCCTTATTGCATTATCATACAACACAATAACAGACCATACCATTAATAGCCGTCGATGAGTCCATGATGCGGATATGTGATATGGAAGGCAAAATTTTCAAACATGCATAAGTAAACAATCGCTGGAATCGCACATTTCATACTAAGTTATCTAATTTACTATTCGACGCCCAATAATATCGATTAGTTTACAGTGATTACTGGTGAGATATGTAACAGAGAAAGGTCATTATATTCTCTTATAGGAAGAGAGGATTGCTCCTACCTCTTCCTATGTCAGATGCATGGGGGAATAGTTCCACGTGCCTGAATTTGGACCATCTCAATCCTTCCCCGTTCATCATGATCGATCCCAAAATATAATTTCATAAATAAAGACAGCGATAATCCAGTCTAACAATGTTACTGAGCATACGGAGCTGAAATCGATTCAAATATGTCTTTTAACCAAAGAAATCGAACTGATTGTCAGTGATATGTATTTCCCAGAAAGAACGCCATGACCGAAAACTATTCACTCTTTATCCTTTCTTCGAGGGAACTAAATTATGTTAATTTTGGATATATACGAGCGATGCGTGGAAAGGAAATAATAGAGATATTGTTCTTTGTGGACTGAACCCCGTATTTTGCATGCTGGGACAATCAGATATAAACTACATTAAAGAGATGTAGTCAGTGGAGATCAGTAGCCATATTCTGACAGATCTCAAATGTAAATAGGTTTGGTAGTTGAAAATGGCCAAATATTGATGTACAGTGAATCGTGTGCATACCGACCATACTTGGGACCAGATTACAGTCTGTGTCTCATTTCTGGTTTATCAAGGCTCAAAATACCTTAGATTTAATTATTGGTACCCATGGTAATTCTGTTTTTAGAATAATTTTACTGTAATTAGATAAATACAGAACAGTACAAATGGCAAGGCATGACTTTTACTTCAATTACAACACATATAACGGAAGTGAGAAGAGGTGCCGACATACTGACAGAGCCACGCGACTTCACAGTATAGTCTGGTTAACCTATCCCAAAGCACATAACACGAATCTAACGATTCCTAATATGTGTTGTATCTCAGGTACGCCGTTATTGTACCTGTTCATGTGGCAACTTGGATGACATGACCACCCGGCCCCTGGCACCGGCATAAGCGGTATTAGATACAAATCTAGAGAGCTGTGATGGAAATGCTCTGACAACTCGTATATTGATAATTGGTGAGCTGTGTCGCTGTGACAACTCTTACACTGGAGATTGGTGAGCTGTATCGTCGTCAGATGAAAATGACGGCATTTAACACAAAAGACTACTCCGCAAGGCCCGATGTCGACTCAGCATCAACTTCCCACAATGCCAACTTATATCAAATGCCAAAAAGGTCTGTATAGGGGCGAAGCTTGGAGACTAAACGTCCACCAGCAGAATCTCGCCATATACAGGTAAACATTACAACACATATAAGGGAAGTGGGAAGAGGTGCCGACATACCGACAGAGCCACATGACTTCACATTATAGTCTGGTTAACCTATCCTAAAGCACATACCACGAATCTAACGATTCGTGATATGTGTTGTATCTCAGGTACGCTTCTATTGTACCTGTTCATGTGGCAACTTGGATGATATGACCACACGGCTCCTAACACCGGCATCAGCGGTATTAGATACAAATCTAGAGAGCTATGATGGAAATGCTCTGACAACTCGCATATTGGTAATTGGTGAGCTGTGTCGCTGTGACAACTCGTACACTGGGGATTGATGAGCTGTATCGTCGTTAGATGAAAATGACGGCATTTAACACAAAAAACTAGTCTGTAAGGCCCGATGTCGACCGAGCATCAACTTCCCACAATGCCAACATATACCAAAGATCAAAAGGTCTGTATAGTGGGCGTCCACAAGCAGAATCTCGCCATATACATGTAAAAATTACAACACATATAAGCTATACATGTACTGTCCCTTTACAATTCCATTCATAGTCCGAATATCCATATGCACAAAAATATTTAGTTCGGGAAATGACTACATTTTGTTGTAATTATCAAACGTATAAATGAAATATAAAAGGCATGGCATGACCTTCATTTTGCGTTATATTGGGCCCGTCATTATGGAAACACATTTTGTTCGTTTACCGATTCGCAGTGAAATCGTGGTCTCCTCTCATGAAATTGACTTGTCCTCTCTCATGAAGTTGAATAGTGGCCTCTCAAGAAATTGACCTGTCCCCTCTCATGAAAATGACTAGTCTCCACTCATGGAATTGACTAGTCCCCTCCGAAGAAATTGACTATTTCCCTCTGAAAAAATTGACCATTTCCCTCTGAAGAAATTGACTATTTCCCTCGGAAGAAATTGACTATGTCCCTCTGAAGAAATTGACTATTTCCCTCTGAAGAAATAGACTATTTCCCTCTGAAGAAATTGACTATTTCCCTATGAAGAAATTGTCTATTTCCCTCTCATGAAATTGACTAGTCCCCTCTGAAGAAATTGACTAGTCTACTCTCATGAAATTGACCATAGTATTGATTTCTACAGAGGGATTATTACGAATGTGTTAGACCGAATGCATTCTTACACTTCAGGCGAGAATACAGAAAGGAATCGTTTAAACGCTTGTCTCGGTAACTGAGTTCCAGAGGAGTTTATGAAGGCTTATTGTGATATAGTAATGCTAATACATACGAGAGATTCTGAAGGATCTGGTCGATACTTGATGTAAGAACGCATTGTTGAGACTTTTGTTGAGGCTTTTGTGCAGCTGAAAAGGGTCATGTCTAGACGCATTGTTGAGCTCAGACAGACTATTGTAGGCTTTGTCTTGTGCGTTCTTACACCAAGTATAAACCAAGGATCTTGGCGCCCACCATTGTCTGATAATTGTAAGCTAATGACAAGAGGATCTTTTTGTCCATTGTTACTAAGAATAAACAATTGATTTGTAATTTTGTTTGCAGAATTTTGAATTTATTTTGGGCGAAAAAGATCGAAAAAAGGATACGGGAAAACACCAAGATATTATCTTTATAAGTTTCATGAGACTGTACTTGACATGTCGGTTGTTATAGTACAAGTGAAATGAGCAAAGTTAGAGATTATTTCCGTTGGATCGAAACACGCAGTACCGATAGTCTACAGTTGTCGAGTTGTGACGTTGCGTCACAAGAGTGACATTGCTTCATGTAGCCGACCCTTCGGCAGACGAAACGGTGGGGCAGTTCACTTGGAACGGCATGGACTAAAGTAAACTGTAAAATTTGAAGAAATACATTTTAATTCGGAATCATTTGAACTCCTTGAAATAGAAGGTGAAAGTATGGATATTCTCTATACACAATATATAGAATATGCCCCACCGTTTGATCCACCGACTCTTGCGATGCAACGTCACAACTCGGGACTACCTTATTAATTTGAAGCGTAACTTTGATTTTTGAATTGGACCAGAAAAAGTTATCATGCACAACTAGGCCCCATGTGGGACCGGTGTACCAAATTTCAAAAAGATCCATGAATTAGTTCCTGAGAATTCACGATAATGTTTCAAGGGGAAATTCAAGATGGCCGGCTGGCTGTCATATTGGATTTCCGAATCGGACCAAAAAGGTATCTTGCACAACTAGAATCCAAGGGGAACCTGTGTACCAAATTTGAGAAAGATTCATGCTATAGTTCCTGAGAAATCGCGATAACAAAGTTTCATGGGGAAATCTAACATGGCCGTCTGGAGGCCATATTGGATTTTCGATTCGGACCAGAAAAGGTATCTTGCATAACTAGACCCCAAGGGGCACATGTGTACCAAATTTGAGAAAGTTCCATGCACTAGTTCTTGAGAAACCACGATAACAAAGTTTCATGGGGAAATCCAACATGTCCGCCGGTGGTCATATTGGATTTTCGAATCGGACCAGAAAAGGTATCTTGCACAACTAGACCCATACGGAAACCGGTGTACTAAATTTGAGAAAATCCATGCAGCAGTTCCTGAGGAATCGCGATAACAATGTTTCATGAGGAAATCCAAGATGGCCGCCTAGTGGCCATATCGGATTTTCGTATCGGACCAGAAAAGATATCTTGCACAACTAGCCCCCAAGGGGAACCTGTGTACCAAATTTGAGAAAGATCCATGCAGTAGTTCCTGAGAAATCGCGATAACAAAGTTTCATGGGGAAATCCAAGATGGTCGCCTGGTGGCCATATTGGATTTTCGAATCGGAGCAGAAAAGGTATCTTGCGCAACTAGACCCCAAGGGGAACCTGTGTACCAGATTTGAGAAAGATCCATGCAGTAGTTCCTGAGAAATCGTGATAACAAAGTTTCATGGGGGAATCCAAGATGGTCGCCTGTTGGCCATATTGGATTTTCGAATCGGACCAGAAAAGGTATTTTGCACAACTAGAATCCAAGGGGAACCTGTGTACCAAATTTGAGAAAGATTCATGCTATAGTTCCTGAGAAATCGAGATAACAAAGTTTCATGGAAAAATCCAACATGGCCGTCTGAAGGCCATATTGGATTTTTGATTCGGACCAGAAAAAGTGTATCTTGCATAACTAGACCCCACGGGGCACATGTGTACCAAATTTGAGAAAGTTCCATGCAGTAGTTCTTGAGAAATCACGATAACAAAGTTTCATGGGGAAATCCAAAATGGCCGCCTAGTGGCCATATTGGATTTTCGGATCGGACCAGAAAAGGTTACCTTGCACAACTAGACCCATAGGGAAACCGGTGTACCAAATTTGAGAAAGATCCATGCAGCAGTTCCTGAGAAATCGCGATAACAAAGTTTCATAGAGAAATCCAAGATGGTCGCCTGGTGACCATATTGTATTTTCGAATCGGATCAGAAAAGGTATCTTGCACAACTAGACCCCAGGGGGAACCTGTGTACCAAATTGAGAAAGATCCATGCAGTAGTTCCTGAAAAATCACGATAACAAGGATTGTTTACGGACGGACTGACGACGGACGACGGACGGACGACGGACTGACGACGGACGATGGGCGGACGACGGACCACGAAAGAAGAGTGATTTGAACAGCCCACCATCTCGTGATGATGGGCTAAAAATGTCGCTTTTGGTTGAAATATCTTCAGGGGTGTTGGCATCACCCGTAAAGAATGGAATAATTTCGCGCTAGAAACCAGATCTCGAAATGACGACATTTTAGTGTAATTATCAACGTATAAATGAGATATAAATGGCATGATCTGTATTTTGCGATATACTGGGCCCGTGATTATGGAAACATCTATTGTCCATTTACCAACTCGCAGTGAAATTGTGATCCCCTCTTATGAAATTGTCTAGTAACGTAACGTTAAATCTCATGAAATTGACTAGTCCCCTCTCACAAAATTGAATATGGTATTGATTTCTACAGTGGGAATATTACGAATTTTTTATACCGAATGCATTCTTACGCTTCAGGCGAAAATACAGAAAAGGATCGTTTAAATGATAGTCTCGGTAACTGAGCTCCAGATGAGGAGTTTATTGTGATATAGCAATGTAAACACATAAAATGTCTCTTGTGTATGAAATATCTCTAGGGGTGTTGAAATGACTCGTAAAGAATGGAATAATTTCGCGCTAGAAACCAGATCTCGAAAGTACGTCACGTCATTAGAACACTTGTTACATCATGATTTCATTGTCTGCCACGAGTCGTTTATTCTCCTGAATTAACTGGTCGGCAATGGGTTTTGCTTGCCATCAGGTGTTAATGTGAAGCCGGTGGGGTTAATACGTTATTTATTAACTTCCAGCCGGTAAGGTTAATAATTTACTTATTAACCTCACCAAAGTAACGTACAAACCCGACCTTTACGTGTGAAAGCTGTTGCCAAACAACTGATCTTTCTTTGTAAAACGTACACACGACCTACTTCAAGACTATACATATATTTAATAAAAACAAATATGATAACATCGTTAAGTTATAAATCGTGAGACTGGTACACCTCTATGACTTGTGAGATTTATATTATGCACAGGACACACTCAGGGGAACAATTAATTATTGAAAGAACGAACTATATCCGATGATGTGTGATAAGGGAGATAACTCGTAAATGATACAAATGATATCGAACTTTCAGGGGAAATTTAAAGGAACACAAACTCGATGCCAATATATAGATTTAGCTCTACTAAACCACAAGTCAGCTTTGAAAACCATCAGTCAAAGAAATCGAGAAAAAAAATACTTTCAATTATGGGAATGACAGGCATTCTTTATAGGATATGCATACATTACGTCATGTAAATCTAAAACCGAATCCATTTTTTTTTCAAATGGGTATCTGTAACACCATGGTTGTATTTCTGTGGGGCGGGACATAGAATGGGGCATAAATGACGCGCCATGACGTCACGACCCTTGACCCCAGACACGGGGTTGCTATGGCAATGTGTATGATAGACAAGAGATCACGTGATGGGTGGGTTAGATAAAAAATTAATATTTTTTCCTTTGACCTATAAAAAGCGAAAACGCGGAGTTTACTCTAAATGTGAGGAAAATACCCCTCAAATGGGTCGAGCTTGTTCGGAAGGGGTCGGGTAAGGTGCCAACGTGAAGCTCTCCTCGAAGCCGATCCCGTGGTGAGAGGGTTAGGTCACGTGACTAGCAGGGCTGGATGTAATACCAGTGCCGAGGTCGTTCAGGTGATAGGTGGGGTGGATGCAAAACTAGGATTTATTTTTTTTAGCTCAATTACACAGGAAGGCATCATAATGTATTCGTGTTCACTGGCATAAAGGTCAATAATGCCATGTATGGTCGTAGGTGTGTGCGGATCACCCGGCAATTTCACTGGGATGGGATATAAGCGACACACAAACGAACCGCCTGTTATAAATGTATATGGCACCAGTGACCTTTGTCAACACGTATGTAATTGAGCGCCGGTACATATATAACTAAACAAATATAGTGGGGTTTTATACGGAGAGAATTACAAAGTTATTTGAAGAGTGATATATTATCAATATCACAGAGTAATGATGCTCATTTCGAAGAGTTCAGTTTGCTTTATGTGCTACAAAAAATATGCGGAGTTAATTATTGATTTTTCAGAAACTTTAAAGATCATGATTAACATCGTTTATGTTGAGAGATTGATCGATCGTTTTGAGACGCGGATTATACCCTCCCGCAAGAAAAAAAAACATTTTAACTGATGCAGTATTTCATATGACAAGAGTTTCCCTAGAACTTATCCACTTCGACGGAATGATGAAAGTGGATGCTGTGCAGAGAGTGTCATTTCTGCATACGAAACCACTATAACAAGTCCCATCTCCTGTTCAAACGGTGAATTAACAGTATCCGTTACAGATGAAAACGTGTGATGGAACTCTCTAAAATTTGGCTCGTCATGACGCGCAGTTATTCAGCTACTGATTGTAATAAAGCTGATGCCGCTACGAGGGAAAATAATGTATTTTAGAAAGAATTGACTAAGTTTTGTCCGCACGCAACCACGCGAACGCGAAACCAAATGTTTGAGGCGAAACGCCCTAGACACATCTATCAAAAACCGTCTGTCGAAGTGGAGAAAATCAAGCTACATCTTATGCTAACTTCTGCAAGCATGACTTACTTGTACTCAAATCTGGATGAAATTAAACGATAAATTTAAGTTATATAAATTCTCTGCCAGGCACTCAGTAACTGCTTTCTTAATTTATGGATAAATATAAGGAAGAACATCACCGTCAAATCAGTCAGGGAAGATTTCTTGTGTTCGCTGGTGGAACGAACTATCCAAGAACAATCTTTTATCTGGCATGTCACAGGCCGATTTACCACGGATCTGAAAGAAATCCCTACCCTAGGATATATATACCTATTCGCAGCGCTTTTGACATGTAACAGAATATAAGTTTCCATTCTACAACGGACTAAGTTTTCTTTCACACCGGTCTCCACCGATGAACCTACACAATTGTATGTGCTGTATTAATCCGAGCTATATCTACATATTTAGCTCTATATGTGGGTTAAGCATCGTTCCAACGGTTGTCAATTCGTCTTTATGTAATGAAGTTACTGTTTATGGTTGTAAGAGCAACGTTTATACGAGCAGAATCACATTTAGTGACATCTGAATGGCGACGAGTTAAACTGAATTTAAAATACGGTTGGAGAGATAGAAAACGGATTACGAATTACAAGTGGTAGGCGGATGGGATAACCAGGGACGAACGTTGAGCGAACAAGGATATATTACGTAATACCCGGTATAGCACGACCATAGTTAAAGGTTACGAAGACAACGGTTGCGTGGCACTGAGATAGGAAACTAAAGCTCTCTGTAAAATAGTTGTTATAAAAACGATCGGAAGATTAGAGTGACCGGTCACTATCGTTAAGTCTCTGAGATAAAGAACACAGTTGTTCGCGTGTTAGAATGGTTGTCACATGACGATTCTTTATTTTAGTAAACATTTTTGGTTGCCTATGGCCGAAAGTGCCGATTTTACTGTTTTGTAGTGACACTTCGGTTCATTTTGCTGCTAGACACATATCCTGGTGTCGAATTCCACCAATGTCACCGTGATCATGCATCCATTGCTGTAGTTTCTCTGGATCCAGTTGAAATGTTCTTTTGTTTATTATTGTGATCATTACACTATGTATCGTTTGCAGTGCCTCTCACAAGTTTAGCGCTAATCTTTGTTTGTCGCCTGCTGGGCGTTGATTACAGAATACGCAAGCAAAATTTGAAACGTCTGTACATGAAAATAGTTCAATTTTCTGACCGGTAAACTTGAATTCCTGTCAGACATTCCGTTAATTATAGAGCTGGTATGAGATCATGCGTATGGACATAGGGATGTGCTATGTATGTCTTCATGTTTTGCTTCACATGTGTGTCAGATAATATACATTGTGACACGTATATATCAATTACATATACGTTTTTGTTACAAATCTTTGTAAAGGTAACG
>JAVTVY010046567.1:0-21678 GCA_036873755.1 Hanleya hanleyi
ATGAACTACGACGGTCAATAAGGTCCTGATGAGGGATTGTAGTATAGAGAGGCGAGAAATCCCATGTGGGTACATATCTGTAAGGTAGTTGTCCTTTCGAAATACCACCAATACCTCTTTGCTCGAGAAACGTTTTTCAGCTGTTAAATAAAACTTCCAGAGTAAACGCTGTTTGAGAGTGAGCAGGCATATTCGGCGATGGTGTGCTTAAAGTCAATTCCTCAACGATAGTAATAATAATATTTACATTCGAATATTAATTTATTTGGAGCTTTGTCTGCTGAGACTATGACGAATTTACTCTGGAGGTTTGCTACAACTTCTTGCGAACTGAGATTTCTCAGTACTTGTTTTGCTTGGCGAAGGGTACAACATGTGCACGGCCAATACGACGGATTGTTCCAACGACCTTGTTCCTGGTGAGGTCCAGAGAGTCAGCGAGTAGGTTCAACTTTTTCTCGCTTTGACCACTCAAAAAGATACTCTTACGGTGCAGTCGGTACTATCTTCTGGTAGACCTTCAGGTTAATTGTTCTCGGCTCTCTATATGTTGGCCCTTCCATCAGGAGTGTTTTTAGGTCTTCGTCGCTCACGATATCAAGGTTACGATTCACAACAACTGTGCATGGTGTATAAATAAAGTTCGATGATTCACAATCAAAACTATAGCCTCCAGACGTGTAAAAGTTCTAGTCAAACTCCTTGATGGCGTTAGAGTAATTGAATATTTTGGTGGCTATAGATTTAGTATATTTATATGAAATGCAAGGGGGTTCTGTGATCTTAAAGTAGTTTGGTACAGTGCTGCGTACCTCTGGACCATTTAGGATTCGTGGTAAATTAATAATGCAGTCCTTTATCAAAGTGCTTGGGTTTCAATAAAAGCCGGTCTTTGGATGTTTCTGCATCTTGACAAACTTTAGTGATTGTGGGTGGTATAATATTTCGTCGTCGTTGAATTTGTTTGGCTATTAGATTTAAAACTTTCAGAGGTAGAGCATACAGGACTGTAAGCAAGCTATGTATATTGTTGGGTGTGTTAGTTAAACCCACTAAGTAAGTTAAATTGATATGATCGTGAATCAACGAACTATTGAACTTCCTCCAACCATGGCTGCGAAGTAACCGTTGTTGGGGCGTAAGCTGGGTAATACTGGATATATTTGAATGGCGGTTTGTAACATTGCCGGTCACTTTGAAATTATCATTTAAACCATACGAAATACTCTCAAAACCATAGCAGGAATCGAGTAGATGAACAGACTATGTCTATAATGTGGATACTAAAATTGTTCCAGCCATGGTCGGGGCCAGCCAAATGTTTACCCATGTCAGAAAATTATCTGGCATTTGAATTGAAAAAAGGTCTTATAGTGCTTTTCGAACTATCAGATACTCCGCCGAGGAAGCTGCACTAAGGTTCCGCGGATCTGCCCTACCATTATTTTCTTTATTTCACGAGTACACACAGCACTCTTATTAGGGTTACGAGAGACAAAATACATCAGTAAAACTTTACATATATTCACGTATATACAATACTCCGGCGTCTTTCTGAAATGGCAAAGCAGGTTTTCATACTATACGGACTAGTTATAGAAAGTATAATGAACATCACTATTTGACATGGTGGACATGTCATCACCTAAGAGAACATTTCATAATGGATATCATATCTTATATCGTCATAAGCGGGACATTCTATTACTACATGTACCTCATCCTCAACGGAATTTTTCTTTGTGGACATATTCTTGGTTTTCTAACATCTCATATGTACCCGTTTCCAGTGTTATTTGAGCGACCCAAAGTCTAAACTTCTTGGATGGACATGGATTTCAAATCTTTGTATGTTCTAAGCTTACAAGCATCTTTACTTAACTTTTCTTTCCACTTATCAATCAAAACATTCGTTAACTTTTACCATATTGTTTTCGTTATATATCCTTTACTGTACTGTACAAGTAGGTTTCCAAACTGGGAACAACGTATTTCCCTCAGCATCCCGAAATTCCAGTTTGTACAGCCGGGTCTCGCTTAATTATGGGCCCATTTGAATAATTTCCAATTGATCATTGAATAATTCATACCAGTACTTCTGATCCACTGACCATACATAGGGTCCCAGCCCATATCCCGGTTCACACCTGTGTTAGGAGCATATCTACCTAACCCAAGAAAAAATCTTTCGGTTCGATGTTGAACGACATTTATTTGTGAGTAATCACATAGGGCTAAATCGTAAACAATCACGGGCACTACTAAACTATCATGCAACTTAGTAAGACCCGATATTCTAACCCACCAAAAAGATTACACTTAGCTATGACCAGAACCAGAGCTAGCTGACTGGGCGATACAGGCTGTCATCAAATTAGAATCCAAATGTTCAGTTATTAAAAGACCCAAATACATATATTTGTCAGTAACTTGACATCTCCACATTTAAAGACTTCCCCACTTCGGATCGTAGAAGGATTCCTAAAAATGACGTAACAGGACATTCAGTCCATCACTCGTATCGGAAACCAGTACAATATCGTCTGCATAAATAAACATACAAACATTTTCACCATCAATATCAATACCCAAATTTAAACTTTACAAATATATATCCAGATGATTAATATATAGATTGAAAAGCAAAGGGAAGAGAACACAGCCATGTTTTATCCCATTATTAACCTCAACCCAATTCGTCTCCTACATATTCAGTCTTGCGCAGCAGTACACAATGATATAAATGATTTTGATGAGACTAGACATCTTTGAACTTAGTCCCGAATTTAGCAATTTCTCCAAAAGTAATTGGCGATTGATAGAATCGTACGTTTTATTGACACGAATAAATGCAGAAAACGTGCTCATTTTCCTTTTCTTACGGGATTCAGTAATCGCTGTTACGGAATGGATATGGTCTATTGTACTTCGGTTTTCCCTAAAAAACCGTTTAGCTCGTCACATCAGATCATAAACCTCCACCCAAACAGTATTTGACTTAATACCGAGCAGCACAATTTGTATGCAACACGTACGGATAAAAGGGATTCATCTATAAGAAAGTGGATCCCGGGGGTCACTAGTATTGAATTTAGGAATTGATTATCTCCCTTTTCCACATACTTCACTATTATAGCAGACATTAAACACTACATTCAGATTTTAAAACTTCAACTGGTATATTATCAATAACCGGAGCTTTGCCACACTTGAATTTGCTTACTGCAGATAGCCCTGCAGGCGCATCATTTTTACACCTATATCTCTATAAAAATTCAGCAGGCCTTCTCTCTCGTCGACTTTATGGCAAAACAGATGATTCCAATTTCGACATCGTAAACTATCACTTTCTGGACAGTAATGTTCCAGTGGGACCTGCATATGGCGTATACATATTTCTCGTAGTAGCATTTGCTAGATCCTGTGATAAATGTCACGATTTTAATCAACGTCACAAACATTGTTGCAGAAACGTATAAAACAGAGCTATCTCACCAAGCGCCTACACTCAAAGTTTCTCAAATCTGGCGATACATATCGCATGCTGATAGCAAAATACGAGCGTAGCGTGCAAGATCTGTGGCGTTACGATCCCTAACTTGTGTCTAATTCCGCTTAACCCGGGACTGGGGCCGTAAGAGCCCATGTACTTCAAGATCCTCATGGTGCTCATATGAACAGTCACAATCAAAGCGTGACTGAGAATCTCCAGACGACGAATATTATGGATTAGGAATACTGATCAACGATACGGATTTGATCATGATGTCTTGCCGGCATCATTGAAAATCGTTGACCGCTTCTCTCTTGCAGGAAACTAGCCTATGTTTATATATACTATGATTGTCTCTTTGAATTTGGTGCTAATACTGTTATATGGAATATGGAATAGGTCTTTGGATTATGGACGCGGATATTCTTTAATGGACGACGACTGAATTATGAATGACGGATTAGAAGCTTGTAATTAGTAATTCCTACATAGACTTCATCAAGCCCTATATCATCATCTAATACTCCACATTGATCAGTCGTATTAATTATGCCAGAATTTAACTGATTAGAATACACCGTGGCAGATCCATCAGGATTTGAAAGATCTTCAAATTCACTTGTCATTTATTTAACACCACCTCAATATCATCACACGTTGAACCATCAGTTTCTACAATTTTCTTCAATCGTTCGCTGACTACACCAGTTTTCCCAATTTCTTTCCAAATTCTTTTTTATTATTCTTTTCCATATCAATAATTTCATTTTGCAATTTGAACCAATACGATCTTTTGGTTTCGGAACACCACGGGCAAAGAATTTTCTCTTTCAGACGAACAGCGTCAATATTTACTGAAATAATCCTACAGCGTACATGATGTTACCAAGATGTCACGATAATGATAAAAATGCACAGAAATAAGTATCTAAGCATGAGCGACCGGATTTCACAGATTATATTAAGCATTGTAAGCATCATTCCCGCTTTAATTGGCGTTTTGGTAATCTGTGTTCGCCGGTAGAGATGTTTGACCAGCCATCTGTAGTTTTTCATAGGGCTGATCACTGGTATAGTTCTGGTAACCGGATTGTTCCACAGTTTGAGCCAACCCTTCATACAAAGGACCTGTAGATATGAAAATCATATATCTTACATAAAATTAACCAAAAGTATTTGAAAGGTTTAATTTCAACATATAACCTGCTATTCTTATATCATATTCCTAGGGTTACATCAGCTGGAATTCATATGCAAAAGCGGAATTGTTGTTGTCGTTCGATTTGGTCAGTCAAATACTTTTGGTCAAGTCTTCGCATGGTCTAGTTTCAAAGATTAGATGAACAGAAAAAAATTTATCAGAAGAATAGTATCCAATGACTTGGATTTGAAGACAAGAACGCCATGCTGATTTGCCACACTATTTTATGCTGTTCACCGCTTCTGTATCTAAATTTACCGTCCCACTTCACACACGACCTGAGGGATCCTGAGTTTATACCATCCTACTGGTCGTATGTAAGATACATTCTTTAATTCGGGTGTATAGAGTTCTTATTTTAGAAACATGCAGTCTTCCGATCTTTAGGCTACTCCAAATACGTTTCCAAGATTTTTCTTTTTTATAATGTTGTACGTGCATTCCAGCTCAGAAGTTTGTATATTTTTACATTCACACATCTTTATGGCCACCTATCCTAAACATTACGAACATAATACAATATTCTTGAAAATGACCAAATAAAGATCGAAATATTGAACTACCAAAATGGACTATAAGTCATTAATCAGAGTTACCATACTGCTTTACCTCGTTAAAGCTCATTGCGAGTATGGAGATTTAGCTATTCAGAAGCACCTGTCGACATTTCATAGTGCTGAAACATATACAGAAACTGACAATTCAAATCTGCGTGCGAGAAATGAACACCGAGCGTACCGGAGAGGAATACGAAGCTGCGCATCTGAAAACCCCTCGGCACTGGTCGCCAGCCATTCATAATGTATTTAATTTGAAGCAAGACTTCAGGAACACCAAGCAGTCAAGTGACAAATATACAGATTATGAAAAATTTGGCCATTAGAAATGGCCTCGAACGTTTCCGTCCGATCAGAGAAACCGGTATTCATTACATAAGTCTGTTGATGCATCGACGATGTATACCAAATTTTACATCGAGCATTTGAAAATTATCAGAGATAGAGATCATTAAAGATTTCGCATAAATTAAAGATGGCCGCCCATCCTTCCCACCACTCAGAGAAACTGATGTGGTTATTCATTGCAAGTCTCTTGATACATGGATTCTGTATACCAAGTTTCATATAGAACACTGAAATTGTATCAAAGATATACATCATTAAAGATTTTGCATAAATTAAAGATGGCCACCAAGGTTTCCGCCCAATCAGAAAAACCAGAACTGTCTATTGATACATCGATGATGTATACCAAATTTTACATCGAGCACTTGAACGGTATCAGAGATATAGATGATTAATGATTTCGCATTAATTAAAGATGGCCGCCCATCCTTCCCGCCACTCAGAGGAACTGATGTGGTTATTCATTGCAAGTCTCTAGATACATCGATGCTGGATACGAAGTTTCATATAGAACACTGAAATGGTATCAAAGATATACATCAATAAAGATTTTGCATAAATTAAAGATGGCCACCAAGGTTTTGCCCAATCAGAAACGCCAGAACTGTCATTTATCGTAAGTCTATTGATGCATCGATGATATATACCAAATTTTACATCGAGCACTCGAACAGTATCAGAGATAGAGATCATTAATGATTACGCATAAATTAAGGATGGCCGCCCATCCTTCCCGCCACTCAGAGGAACTAATGTGGCTATACATTGCAGACCTCTAGATACCTCGATGGTGTATAACAAGTTTCGTATAGAACACTTGAATGGTATCGTAAGAGCCCATGTAAGAGCCCATGTACTTCAAGATCCTCATGGTGCTCATATGAACAGTCACAATCAAAGCGTGACTGAGAATCTCCAGACGACGAATATTATGGATTAGGAATACTGATCAACGATACGGATTTGATCATGATGTCTTGCCGGCATCATTGAAAATCGTTGACCGCTTCTCTCTTGCAGGAAACTAGCCTATGTTTATATATACTATGATTGTCTCTTTGAATTTGGTGCTAATACTGTTATATGGAATATGGAATAGGTCTTTGGATTATGGACGCGGATATTCTTTAATGGACGACGACTGAATTATGAATGACGGATTAGAAGCTTGTAATTAGTAATTCCTACATAGACTTCATCAAGCCCTATATCATCATCTAATACTCCACATTGATCAGTCGTATTAATTATGCCAGAATTTAACTGATTAGAATACACCGTGGCAGATCCATCAGGATTTGAAAGATCTTCAAATTCACTTGTCATTTATTTAACACCACCTCAATATCATCACACGTTGAACCATCAGTTTCTACAATTTTCTTCAATCGTTCGCTGACTACACCAGTTTTCCCAATTTCTTTCCAAATTCTTTTTTATTATTCTTTTCCATATCAATAATTTCATTTTGCAATTTGAACCAATACGATCTTTTGGTTTCGGAACACCACGGGCAAAGAATTTTCTCTTTCAGACGAACAGCGTCAATATTTACTGAAATAATCCTACAGCGTACATGATGTTACCAAGATGTCACGATAATGATAAAAATGCACAGAAATAAGTATCTAAGCATGAGCGACCGGATTTCACAGATTATATTAAGCATTGTAAGCATCATTCCCGCTTTAATTGGCGTTTTGGTAATCTGTGTTCGCCGGTAGAGATGTTTGACCAGCCATCTGTAGTTTTTCATAGGGCTGATCACTGGTATAGTTCTGGTAACCGGATTGTTCCACAGTTTGAGCCAACCCTTCATACAAAGGACCTGTAGATATGAAAATCATATATCTTACATAAAATTAACCAAAAGTATTCGAAAGGTTTAATTTCAACATATAACCTGCTATTCTTATATCATATTCCTAGGGTTACATCAGCTGGAATTCATATGCAAAAGCGGAATTGTTGTTGTCGTTCGATTTGGTCAGTCAAATACTTTTGGTCAAGTCTTCGCATGGTCTAGTTTCAAAGATTAGATGAACAGAAAAAAATTTATCAGAAGAATAGTATCCAATGACTTGGATTTGAAGACAAGAACGCCATGCTGATTTGCCACACTATTTTATGTTGTTCACCGCTTCTGTATCTAAATTTACCGTCCCACTTCACACACGACCTGAGGGATCCTGAGTTTATACCATCCTACTGGTCGTATGTAAGATACATTCTTTAATTCGGGTGTATAGAGTTCTTATTTTAGAAACATGCAGTCTTCCGATCTTTAGGCTACTCCAAATACGTTTCCAAGATTTTTCTTTTGTATAATGTTGTACGTGCATTCCAGCTCAGAAGTTTGTATATTTTTACATTCACACATCTTTATGGCCACCTATCCTAAACATTACGAACATAATACAATATTCTTGAAAATGACCAAATAAAGATCGAAATATTGAACTACCAAAATGGACTATAAGTCATTAATCAGAGTTACCATACTGCTTTACCTCGTTAAAGCTCATTGCGAGTATGGAGATTTAGCTATTCAGAAGCACCTGTCGACATTTCATAGTGCTGAAACATATACAGAAACTGACAATTCAAATCTGCGTGCGAGAAATGAACACCGAGCGTACCGGAGAGGAATACGAAGCTGCGCATCTGAAAACCCCTCGGCACTGGTCGCCAGCCATTCATAATGTATTTAATTTGAAGCAAGACTTCAGGAACACCAAGCAGTCAAGTGACAAATATACAGATTATGAAAAATTTGGCCATTAGAAATGGCCTCGAACGTTTCCGTCCGATCAGAGAAACCGGTATTCATTACATAAGTCTGTTGATGCATCGACGATGTATACCAAATTTTACATCGAGCATTTGAAAATTATCAGAGATAGAGATCATTAAAGATTTCGCATAAATTAAAGATGGCCGCCCATCCTTCCCACCACTCAGAGAAACTGATGTGGTTATTCATTGCAAGTCTCTTGATACATGGATTCTGTATACCAAGTTTCATATAGAACACTGAAATGGTATCAAAGATATACATCATTAAAGACTTTGCATAAATTAAAGATGGCCACCAAGGTTTCCGCCCAATCAGAAAAACCAGAACTGTCTATTGATACATCGATGATGTATACCAAATTTTACATCGAGCACTTGAACGGTATCAGAGATATAGATGATTAATGATTTCGCATTAATTAAAGATGGCCGCCCATCCTTCCCGCCACTCAGAGGAACTGATGTGGTTATTCATTGCAAGTCTCTAGATACATCGATGCTGGATACGAAGTTTCATATAGAACACTGAAATGGTATCAAAGATATACATCAATAAAGATTTTGCATAAATTAAAGATGGCCACCAAGGTTTTGCCCAATCAGAAACGCCAGAACTGTCATTTATCGTAAGTCTATTGATGCATCGATGATATATACCAAATTTTACATCGAGCACTCGAACAGTATCAGAGATAGAGATCATTAATGATTACGCATAAATTAAGGATGGCCGCCCATCCTTCCCGCCACTCAGAGGAACTAATGTGGCTATACATTGCAGACCTCTAGATACCTCGATGGTGTATAACAAGTTTCGTATAGAACACTTGAATGGTATCAGAGATATATATCATTAAAGATTTTGCATAAATTAAAGATGGCCGCCAAGGTTTTCACCGAATCAGGGAAACTGGTTTGATCATTTCTCTGAAGTTTCTTGATGCATCGATGACTATAGCAAGTTTCACACTGAACAGAGAAATAGTACCTAAGATACACAAGATTAATGATTTCGCATAAATTAAATATGGCCGCCAAAATTTCCAACCAATCAGGTCCAGATTC
Organism: Hanleya hanleyi; assembly: GCA_036873755.1. Taxonomy (NCBI): domain Eukaryota; kingdom Metazoa; phylum Mollusca; class Polyplacophora; order Lepidopleurida; family Hanleyidae; genus Hanleya; species Hanleya hanleyi. The sequence continues at coordinate 9,461 of JAVTVY010046567.1, forward strand.
AATAGAGTTCTGGGACATGAGCATATGGATGTGCTGTGCAAGTTTGGGGTGCCTAGGGTAAGTCGTTCTGAAGATATCTTGGTAACAAGAAAGTTGTGATGGTTTCGCATACATTAAAGATGGCCGCCAAAGTTTCCAACCAATCAGGTCCAGATTCAATAGCGTTCTGGGTCACGAGCATGCGGATGTGCACTGCAAGTTTGGTGTGCCCAGGGTAAGTCGTTCTAAAGAAGAGAAAGGTGTGACGGACAGACGGACGGACGGACAGACGGACAGACGTACATGACGACGACAATACCCTTCGGCCAAATTTTGGCCGAGGGTAAAAACGTTGGATGGACACAATCCTATCTGTCTCGTTATTACGAAGTTCACGAAGGGTAATTCAATGATTTGAACTGAGCATGTTTCCCCCTTTCTGATCGGTTGGATGGATACAGTAATTGCTCTAGATGAAATGGCTTACTTTGTTTAAACTACTTTTTCATCCGGTATTTCATAAATGATCCCAAGAATATTCACAGCTTGCGAAAGATTTCTCCTAACATCCCAAAACTTACTGCTTTATTTCAATTTGAGACTTTTTGTCTTCTTGTAATTTGGGTTGTAAAGATTTAAAGTGAGGGGTTCACCTTCGTTTTAACAACATTCACAAGGTACACGGTCCGGATAGGTGGTGGCCGGCCTTTATTCTATTGGAGACTGTAAACTAATATCGTTAAGTATTTACTGCAACGAGAAGAGACATTTTGTCTCTGTGAACCATCTTACCGGAATCGATCGCCGCCGAAGCATTTTCGGGTATAATAGTATTTTCATACGCTGGCGATCTGGGTATCTCAGTGACTGCTAACCTGAAAAAAACCCCATAAAATTTAGTAAAGAATTTTTTCGTCATAAAGTAGTCACCATATAGTAACAAGATATTCTGGATACAATCCTACAGAAATCTGTTTATCTGTATCTATTTCTCAAAGTTTTGTATAATTTTTCTATCGAATTTCATGGTGGAAATGTCAGTAATTAAGACATTTACTTTTCCATGTGAATGCCTAGTATGGCCGATTTTCATCATCTGTAATACTAGAAAAAAAGAAAGAGAGAAAAAACAACAACAAAAAAGACAACGAAGGGCAATGCCTGATGTGACATCAGAGTAAGCGCTTCACACAGTCGTTGATCCGAAATAGAAAGCTACATATGATTGCGTATTCCATGGTGGAACATCAGGTTCTCTCCTAATTCAGTTGTATTTTCTGTTTTTTAAGCTCTAGATAAGAATGGAACACTCGATACGACTTCACATAGAAAGTTGAATGTCGCAATTACACACGTTTTCCACTGGTTTGACAGCTCTTGTCGCGAGGTAAAGCAATTCATTTCCTGAAGCAAGAATTCACTGACCTTGGTAATAACGTGCACAACATTAATGCAGATATTCAGGTGCATACTTTATGGCACATTTCCTTTCTTTACTTAAAGAAGAAGTAATAAAACAATTTTGTCTCTCCAATTTAATTGGGTACATATGAGTCAATCTAATTAAAATTAAATCCTAACTGCTTCTCCATTTGGATATGTCGCTTACATAGCGACATATACGATTGGGGAGCATTGATAGGATATTAATTTACTAAGATTGACATATGAGTAAAAAGAATTACACAAAAGGTCTGTTTATGAAAATAATATCTTCTGTTTTCATATAAGTGGGAAATATAATGAATACACATTGCTCAGACAAAATTTGGTAAAGAAAACAAATCCAGAGATGAAAGTGACCTCTCCTATTGACCTATTAGTGACTTACTATACCAAATAGTTGGTACCGGTATCCATAAATGTGTTAAACTACAAATCAAAAGTATTTATATACCAGCTATAGATAATCATACCTGTCAGACCCTTCGTTCTGTTTACCTGCAATGACAGAAAAGAACTAATGTCACATTTTATCGTTTTCTTCATCAAGTTATAGCTCTGATGAAAGAATGTACATTTGTTAGTTTCCATATGAAGTGATTGAGTATATTTCACTTTTCAAAACATTAGAAATTTGAACATCAATCTGAATGGGCAAGGGTTTTTACCAATCAAGTGATATATCCCAACAACTTGTGAAGATATGTCGAACACATTTTTAATCATTTTTTGAACCAAATACATGTAAATCTCTGAGAAACTGTCAGCAAATATATTAAAATATCAGCCACCTAGCGGGAATCATATGCATTTCTCCCACCCTTTATGTCCTCAGTCTCTAGAGATCTACCCAGTGAATACCCTATTTGTAGTCATTAGTATATGATGTAACTTGTTACATGGGGGATGTATAGCAGAACTACCGCGATCATGGATATGAACAATTTTACAAACATTTGAAAAGGAAGTTAAAACTCATCATTGCTCAAATATCAGCCATCTATAGACGATTTTCTCTGTTAAAAAACGAAGTTTGGAGAGAAAAAAAATCAAGAACTCTTTTTACCTCATAGTTTGGCGAAAAAATAAATTGTCTGAGCGCACAAATACACACATTTTGTATAAAATCCCTTGGCACTACATGATTTAAATGCACGAGGAATTTTTTTTGCTCCCGTGCATTATCAATGACATTTTCTGGTTGCTTGGCGCCGTAGGGATACCTGAAATATTCTCTGATGTTCCGCGATAATAATTATTTCCACTGCATTAACATATGCCAATGAAATAAACAGTACATGAATAATTAGTTCATGACTAATCTAATCAATTGTAGCTACAGTTGAATAATATAACGTCATTTGATTCCGAAGTGTCTAAAACAGTGGTAATGCCGACGTATTAATTCTACTGATCTGTCAATGCTCGGAACGAGGAGATAGAAGGACCGATAAACATAAGAGAATATGACAAAGATCAGTTCTGAATTGCAGATATCTGATACCAAGTTTCATCTCAAAAGGTAAATCTTTGGAATTAAACGAAAATAACATCTAAAACTGTCCAAAATAGCACTACATGACTCTTTGTATCATTAAAACTATGTGATGGGTTTTAAGTAAAAAATAATTGTGAGAAGAGAATTTTAACTTACAATTCTGGATACTAACATCGAGCAGACAAAATATGTCACAAACGCATTGTTTCATTTCTAGAAAATGTTAATTTAGAACATTTCTGTTCGCATACGACAACGTATAATTCCCATTTTGGCCAGCTGCAAAGGTCAGCTGGGAAGTGTGGTGCGTTAAGAAATGTGGAAATTTTCTGTTTGACCAAATTAACCAGTAACTTCGCACAGAGGTACCCGCATATCTAAAACAGAACACAGGGTCGTGATTCAAACAGCACTCTGCTAGGAAAATACTCATAGCGCCGTGTCTGTGGGAGATCGCCCTCTACTTGGAATATGTCATAGATGAAGATGGAGGTAGGTAGAATTCCTGATGCATTTGAAGAGTTGTATAAAAGAGAGAGAGAGAGAGAATTAAGGTTTAACGTCGCGTTCGAGTTGCATAAAATAATACTATCCATAAGGTACCATATTTTATCTTGAAACATGCTGAATTTTTAAATTTGAAAGCTTTCGATCCTTCGAGAACAGTAAAGAACAGAGAGGCTTTGATTTGAGCACAACATGGCATGGGATCACTGGGTGCCCTTCATCATCCCTAAATATAAGATCATAGAAGTGATATATATATACATACACAGGGGGATCGTTATTGGGATATTAATGTACTGAGATTGAGCTCTAGGGATACGAATAACTAATATAAGTCACTTATCTAAAAGCTTGAGTATACGTATACCTGATCCATGTCGTCGTTTGAGCCAGACAATGAAGACAATCAGTATAACCGAAATCACCAGAGCACCGAGGACACCTCCGATAATTGGACCTGGCCTGACGTCTGTGGTGAATAACGAGAATAACACGTCTGTTTAGGTGACGTAATGGTAGAATAACACCCCTCATTGCAGACTTAACGTCTGTACATAAAATGAAAGGGAACAGAGCGTGAGTTAACGATGAAATCTTACATTCATGATCAACTCATTCAAGTTGTTTTGTGATTATATTAGTAATTATGAAATAATAAAAAATGGTTTATGCAATAAAGACATAAATTTTACAGCTCAACTTAGACAAGGATACACTGTTATAACACAGAGCTAGGTTGAACTGTCAACTTACAGGAAGATATGGCGATGGCCAGTCTGATAGAAAACGACCGCCTTTAAAGCTTCGGTGTTTTCTGCATTTGCCTGGCATGGAAGGTGAATGGGTTTATTTTCTCTTCAGATAGATTTTGTTTTAAAGTATGTTCATGGTTGTTGAAAAGGTGCATGTTCATCTGCCACTGTGTATCGCACAAGCTATGGTGTTTTCGAATCTGTCGCCATGGTCGCGGTGCTTAAGTGATCTGATTGGTCAATATGTGCAGAATGCCGCTGTGTTGTCGTTGATCGCGATACATGGCCCAAGCGTATACCAGGGGGTATATCTAGGATAGAGATACCCCTGATTTTAGCGAGGATGCGGTAATACGTGAGGTTGAGCTAAATAGGCCTTTTCAACATTTTAAATTATGTTACTTGGAGAGAAACGCTTTCAAATCCTCATGCGGTGGCCATTTTTTCCATGTGGAATCTGGGTGGATTTTTTTAACGTAGTTTGATGGATTACTTTCGCATCAGAACAGAACATAGACTGTTCTTTACCCCGAACATTCAGTAGTCAATCGGTTTCATTTCAACATTAAATATTGCTCATCTTAAGATGATAGTTTTAAAGTCTCTTTTTCCTATCCAACTTGTAGCTGTCCAACTGGAGCTCTACCATAATCAAGCGTTGGGAGGGAGGCGAGTTTATGCCATATATGCGGGACTATAAACTATGGGGAAGACAATGGCGCCCATGCGAGCTGAGGTAGCATTTGCGTTTTCGCCGTTTAGCTTCGATTTGTTCACTTTCTATCCACAGAAATGCCTAAAACAGGTAAATTGCTAACTTGTATTTTCACTGTTTAGAGCTGAGCATCTGTAGAGTGTAACGGGGTACAGATTTCTCCTCATACAGACAATTTGCAGAAAAGATCACAGTAAAATTTTGTTATTCTACAGCACACAGTCCCTGTGCCTGAGAGTACTCTGAGGAAAACAACAAGCTAATCACCTTTAATCTAATTGAACTCGATTTCATACGTGATCTTTCATTTTTACCCCTGAACTGCGGATCATGTCTTTCTGACATTATTGAAAACTGTTGACCGCTTCTCACTTGTCGAAAACCATATTGTTTGTTTATCATTTTTATTTCATACACATTTGAAATTGGTGCTATCTGTCTCACGAAATAGGTCTTCCGATTGTTGACACAATTTTTTTATGGACGAGGGCCGAATATTGAATGTCGGATCTGACGCTTGTTACTCCTATAGGGTCGTATATTCTACGCCAGGTCATTTACACAAACTTAATGAAATCTATATACAGACATCTTTCCATACAACAATCCCAACCAATGACGGTACCCACACGATGAGAAATGTACATACCAGCACTTTGCTTGTCCGGAGGGGCAGAGGTCACTGAAAAGTAGGAAGCATAACGTAGATAACATATGCACAATGAATCAAATATGATGAGCTAGTCTACAAATACATCATTTTATACTGGATATGTTTAGTACTATATTCTCCCTGTGTCTTTTAGGAACTACTGATTTTGCCGCCAAAATTGTATATTGCAAATCTAGTGGATATACTATTGTCTGGTACCATGCTTTCTAGCAACAGACAGGGGCTAGGATGGTGGTTCATCAAGTGAAATAGTTATCGCTGAGGAGTTTCATAACGTATCAATGTCGGATATCTTGAATGATTAGACACTTCTGATGTTCAGGGATAAATTAGAATAAAAAAATAGGAGGAGGAAAAATATATATGGGGAACTACCCCATCATCAGATACTCATAAAATATGTTAGTAAGATATCCAAATTCTCGTCATTATCCATGTAAAAAAGCAGGTAAAGTGCTAGCTTTAATTTCCGCTGTTTTGAGCGGTACTTCTATAGAGAGAAATAGGCTATAGAGTAACAGGTTGAATACACCTTCATGTTTTCATAGAGCAACAGAGTACAAACACATTCATGTTCATAGAGAGCAACAGCGTGCAGTTTTCACCTCAAACAGACAATTTTGCACAAAGGAACAATTAAAAATTTTGTTATTCTAGAACACCCAGACTCAGCCAGACACTATTGAGTGGCGTATCTGACACTACATATTCAGACAAACTTAACGAACTCTACAGACAGACATCTTTCCACACAATAATGATGGTACACATGATGACAAATGTGCATACCAGAAGTTTGCTTGTCCGGAGGGGCAGATGTGGGAAACATAGATAACACGTGTATTATAAATTATATATGAAGCGTCTGCTAATATATCATTTGCAGGATAAATTTAGCACTAAATTGCCTTCTGTGTCTTTAGGAACAACTGGTTTTGAAGCCAAATTGTTCATTGCAAATCTAGTGGATATGTTGTTGTTTGACACCATTTGCGGTACTTTGTGTGATATTTTGGTATTTCCGCATCCATAATCGAGGTATCATTTTCAAAATTAAACGCAATATTAAAAGGATGGTGGAAAAAGATACGGGGTATTGACAAGAAGTCATATGACCCACAGGCAAATATACTGCTTGAATATTTCTAAACATCACAGCATTCAAAACCGATCCCTGTGACGTTTTGTATTCCAGCCACCTTCTTATTGGAGCTGTTCCTGTGGACATTTTGCATGGCATGACCACACAACCCCTAGTACCAATTTGAGCGGTATTTGGATACAAATATTTCAGAGCGATGATGTAATAGCCACATCAAGTCATTTGATGAAAAATGATAAAAAATGATGTGACGGAAAGATGGAACAATTATTAATAGTATTAACAGAATGCAAGTTCTTATTAAGAACAAATCACTCTGACGCCCGACGACAACCTATATATATTTGATTTGCCATTTAGGAAGTAATCTTATAACGGTATTTTCGTTATTTTGGGATTAGACCATCTCAGTATAGAGGCCAATGGGCTTGACGAAATACTGGCTTAATTATCAAATCTGTTCTGATGAGGTTCTATATCAGTATTATGAGATGCAGGTGGTGTTGCTTGTCATATGCAGATGTACATACGTAAGATATGCTAAATGCAGAACGATGTGTCTTACCTGGCATATATGTGGCATTCACATAGAAGATGAACTCCGACGTTCTTTCTTCACCATCAATCTCATTGGTAACTGTGATGGTGTAGTTCCCTGTATCTGACAATGATATGTCTGTCAGTGTCAATATCGATGTAATTCCCGGTATACTAACAGTTACTCCATGTAATGATAACAGTACGGCCTCTGGCACTTCTTTGTGGTTCTCAAGAAGATGTCCATCTCCAGACTTTCTCCACTCTATCTTGGAATATGTTGGGTGAGAGTAGAAGGATATGGATATGTCTGCTGAACCAGTCACCTCAACAGTAAAGGAACTTTTTTGCTGATATTCAAAAACTGCCATTGCTGAAAACAGAAGAATTGAACAAATATTCTTTTCTACTGGAACAAATGTACTAAATGTGACACCCAAAATTCAACGTAAAACTTTCGTCTACTGTGAGAACTCAAGCTGTTATTCTTTAATTTGAAAGTCTTTCTCGTAGTCATTCCCTGTGATCTAATGTTTATCCATGTTGAATTGGATATATGACGTGTAAATGTGCACTCCAACAACAGAATCACTGGTAAACATATTGTCGAAGGCTTAGAGCTGTCGTAGCTAATTCCGCTTAAGCCGGTGCTAGGGGCCCGTGTTGATACTTCATAGTCTCCACATGAAAAAGCCTGGCTGAGATACTAATGCTATGTCCGAGAATCCACCGTATCATCTCGTCTGAATGTTAAGTGCCGCGGGATGCTTTTCTGGAGAGTCATATGGTTGCCTTTTAGTCGCCAGACGTCGTCGTTTTTTTCCACCTCTTGCATATCGCTCCAATTTATTACCTGTATATGGCAGGATTCTGCTCATGGAATGTTATTCCCCGAGATCCGTCCTCTGTACATGCCACTCGACAAATAAACCGTACGACGTCGGGCATTACAGGGTATTCTTGCGTTTGCCAGGTTACCCCATGTTGAGGCGTTTACTCCATCAGACGTCCACGATGCTCATCCATTAACATCAGGTGAGTTGTTTGAGCTGATCTGTCGTCAAAGCTCCCGAGCTGGCGTATCTAATTCCGCTTGAGCCGGTGCTAGTGGCCATGTGGATACTTGATAGTCTTCACATGACCATCTGCAATAAAAGCGCGGCTGAGATACTAAGGCTACGTCCGAGAATTCACCGTATTATCGGGTCTGAATGTTAGGTGTCGAGGGATGCTTTCCTGTAGAGCCCTGTGGTCGTTAGTCGGCAGACGTCGTAATTTTCCCCTCCTCTTGCACATCGCCCCAATTATTCACTTGTACTTTGCAAAAAGGCAAATACAGTAGATGGGAAAACAATGATTGATATCATCATATAAGCCAAATGAAAAAGAATACAACAACGTACCAAATTTTCCATGAAATAAACAGTAAATTGTTTAACATCATTCAAGATTTAAAAAATAAGTTGCCAGCGAACACTTAATGAGCATTCGCTGTTGGCTGCCTCGCTGAATGGGCCAGCGAAGTCCAATTAACAAAATACTCCCCCACCTTAAACACTAAAATTATTTTACAGTTATAAAATCAGCGTACATTAAAACATGTACTCCACTTAGAAGAATAAAATTGACACAGTAAATACTTCACAACATGTACATGATTATGTAAACATGTCTGGTTTGATTCAGAGGGTTCTTTTTCAACACTAACAACTCATGACATTTAAATTCAACCTGTTTCTTCCCATCAACTACGATGTATGATACGTTACTTACAGTTAGGTTTGACCAGGACTTGTTTGATCTGTTTCCCAGGTCGTATACCATTAGTAACTTGACACATATAATATCCAGTATCCTGATAGGTGATAGTGGAAAGGTGGAGTATGTTTTTGTTTGGTGGTCCAATAGAAGTGTTAGCTCTCCGTATCAATTTGTCGCCATATTGGTTATGAATCCACTGTTCCCAAGGACTGAAGGTATAACTGTCAGGGACACCATCTGCTGCACATGTTAGTGTATTAGTGTTGTTGTTGTGAGACAGAGAGATGTCAGGTGGATCTGAAAACAGACAATGTTAGACAGAAACTACTTTACTCTCCTTCGTTTCGTCTCGTTTATTCCGCAATCAGGATAGATATAGGCAATACAATTTGCATAAAGTTCAAATTAGACTGAATTAAATGAATTAAAAAATGAATGTGGTCCGTCATTTATTATTCAGCCTTCGTCCATTAAAGAATCTCCGCGTCCATAATCCAAAGACTATTAGCACCGAATTAAATAAATCATAGTATACATAAACATAGGCTAGTTTCCTGTAAGAGAGAAGCTATCAACAGTTTTCAGTGATGCTGCCAAGACATCATGATGTTCCAAATATATCAAATCCGTATCGCTGATCAGTATTCTTAATCAATATCATATTCGTAGCAAAGTCGTCATCTAGATAATGGTCTATCTCAGTTACGCTTTGATTGTGCCTTTTCATATGAACACCATGAGGATTTTGAAGTATATGGGTTCATACGACCCCTAGACCCGGGTTAAGCATATGAATATATACAGAGAGAGAAATACAAAACAAACGGTGAAGTTCTCCATACACATACTCTGTTTACCTAAGACTTTTGTTCACATTTACCTGTGTGACGTTTGAATCGAGGAGAAGGTACATCCGAAATAAACTTTATCTAGAAGCGCTCATATGGCAGCATTGTATGAAACATATAGAATCTAACCCTTTTTGTTATTCAGCTATAGCGTTTACAAACCAACGGACACACGACTTACAATCGGTGAGGTGTATACATGTGTACACAGCCTAAGCTTTATTACCCCGATGGCCCAGCTTTGAGGAAAGAAATCTGAGATGTTATAAATTGGATACCTCAGCAGAACAGTGCGACAATACACAGCATATTAAAATTAGTGAAAGAAACACGTAATTTATATCTGATTGCAATCTTGAAATGCAAAACAAATATTAGATATCGTATATACTATATCATTAGATGTTATATATTAGAGGTTTCACATGTAATTGAACTTTAATTTGATATCAGTCTATCTTGTTTCAATTGTGCAACATATACTCAATCGAACTATTTTCCATGTTTACCGACAGGCAATAAAGCAACCAATTTCCCTCGACTTACCTCATCAGATGCGATGCAAAATGATATCGATCGTTTGAGCTGAATCTCAGGATAATATTGGATTTGGCCAACAACATTCTGACTGATCTGTATCTTGTCTCTCTCTATCTCTCTGATTGAACTACTTATCTTTTAGATAGATTTTACTTAGTTAACCAGCTCTGATTAGTTTCATCAACGATTCATATCTTCTACTCGGTACCACAATTCAGGATCATCTCATAGAAAAGTAACTCACGTAAAATATATCATTCATGTCCAGAAAAGTAGTATTCACTCGTTAACACTTTTAGAAGACAGAGGTGACATTGTCCTACATCCAAGTGGAACACAATGTTCATGAGTGGAATATTACTGCTGTTCTTTCACTTCTGGCCCCGTGGGGCTTCCGGGGATTGACCTGTGATGTTGTTGAGCACACCGCAGGTCATGGTAAGAATAGGCCTCAGCTCCTCAGACAGCTTGTCGTAAGAGGCGACTAACTGAGGCACCCGTGGGGTTCCCGGGTATGAAAAGAAATAGGACCCCACCCGTGTGATTCCCGGGTGTGAAAAGGAATAGGACCCAACGTCGTGATATGACTGAAATATAGTTGAAAGCGACGTTAAATCGTATTCACTCACTCACTCTTTCACTTCTGTGGAAAAGGACACGAGTACACGATCAGTATGGTATATGATCGTGGGTCGCAGAGGTGGGCCGGGATATAATGAAAGCTTTCGTGGACTCATTACATGTAATCCTGTGTTATCCGATAAAGATGCTCTAAATGTGAAAAACTTACACAGCACAATAAGATTAGTCGCAGCTTGTTTACTACCCTCACTTGTACTCCTGGCCTCACACGTGTATACACCTTTGGCTGATCTCTGTACATTCTCCAACAGGTAATCTGCTGATGAACTGACAGACTGTCCTGCTTTGCTCCATTGGAATGTAGGGGCAGGATTCCCTTCAGCTCTACAACTGAGTGTGATGCTCTCATTCTCTACCACTGTGTAAGACGGGGTCAGTATTACATCTCCTAAATCTGGACAAATAGTAAATATAGATAATAATATCAGGATATCAGTACATATATACAAACCTCAGTGATAACCCTACACTTCTGTCTGATATTTTCAGTGTATAACCTATTTTAATGTTTTTCTTATTCGTTAAACATGTAACACTGAATCTATGCGAGGTAATCGAAGAACTCACAGGTGTAATGATGGCTATTGTTTGACTTGAAGAAGACTGTCAGCAAATATGATTGGTCCAATCAAGCAGATATGTCACTCTGTGCTGAAGTTACTAACCCGTCAGGCATGAGTGATTTCTATTGTAGCACCATATTCTCAGCCTGATTAACACAGCTCTCAAACAGAGCATTACCACATGATCTGACCGTTCTCATGTCATCAGATTGTATATCTTATACTGTCAGATATATAGGAGGTTATAACTCTGACAATGAAAGGCTGCATTTGACTAACTATAGGAAGACACTTGATAGGTCAATTACCCAACAATCAACTCGCCAGCTCAGAAATCATTGTCTTTAAAATACTGCAAACCTATATGATCATTCTGACATACAGTGTCAACTCATCAGCTTCAATTTGTGTCTCCCAGATATCTACATATATGATGATGTTTATACTTACATGTAACATCCAACAGAGCTGTGTCATTGGCTGATCCCAGAACGTTCAAATTAAGATAATAGTTCTTTGCTATACACATGATCGTCTTCTTGTTCAAAGATTTGTCTGGTCTATTGATAGTATATGTATTCCCAGTGGCAACATTATTACCACCAATTGACCAAGAGAAGCTGGCAGGAGGAAGTGGAGGATCACCACCCTGGCCGGT
>JAVTVY010046568.1:0-21840 GCA_036873755.1 Hanleya hanleyi
ACGGATGACATGCTTGCTGTAAATGTCGAACGGTGAATGACACACACTCTGTCTGACCCTGGTATTTATAGTGTCAATACCACAGCGCCAGGGTCAATAGGGCACAGACTAGTATGAGGCCAACCAGCCGGTGCTGGTTGCGGCGTGAGCGCTCGTGGTCCATAGCCCGAGCATCAAGGATGGCTGTCATAGTCCGGTAGTGGTGAGTGATGGCACACCTCTCCATCGAGTGCACTCTGTCGAGGACCGCTTCTGTGAACTCGTTCAGGATCTGGCGTCGCCCTCGTTGTCGGCGCCATCTGCAAACATGGACCGGACCACTGCTCGGTAACCGTGAATGAATTCACCACGGTGGCATACTGTAAAATGCGAGTCGCATGGGGCTGGATCTCCGCCATGGCTCTGCAACCGTAGAAATGAAGGTGTAGGATCCAGAGGGACGTGTTTTATAGACCAGGTCACACATGCGCGCCTAGACGTCGGGTGTAGTCCGTGATACGTACTATTCTGATGGGTTAGTCCAAAATAATGATATTCCTACCGCACACCCAACCCATCAGATGCCCCTTCACCTAGGCTTCACTTGGATACCTCACTCGACCCCATTGCACCATTAGGGACTCTCCTACATCCCAAAACGTCTATGCGCATGCGCAGAATGACGCTAGTTCAACCCCACTAGTCCAGTCAGATGCCCCTTCACCTAGGCTTCACTTTGATACCTCACTCGACCCCACTGGACAAGTAGTAACTCCCCTAGCTCCAACACGGCTATTTCCATACCCTTGGGCCACCGCGCATGCGCAGAATGACGCGAGTTCAACCCCACTAGTCCAGTCAGATGCTCCTTCACGAATGCTTCACATGGATACCTCATATGACCCCACTGGACTATTAGTGGCTCCCCTAGCTCCCAACACGGCTATTTCCATACCCTTGGGCCACCGCGCATGCGCAGAACGACGCTATGTCAACGCACTAGTCCAGTCAGATGCCCCTTCACCTAGGCTTCACTTTGATACCTCACTCGACCCCACTGGACCAGTAGTAACTCCCCTAGCTCCAACACGGCTATTTCCATACCCTTGGGCCACCGCGCATGCGCAGAATGACGCTAGTTCAACCCCACTAGTCCAGTCAGATGCTCCTTCACGAATGCTTCACTTTGATACCTCATATGACCCCACTGGACCATTATTGGCTTCGCTAGCTCCCAACACGGCTATTTCCAGACCCTTGGGCCACCGCGCATGCGCAGAATGACGCTAGTTCAAACCCACTAGTCCAGTCAGATACCCCCTCACCTAGGCTTCACTTTGATACCTCACTCGACCCCACTGGACCAGTAGTAACTCCCCTAGCTCCAACACGGCTATTTCCATACCCTTGGGCCACCGCGCATGCGCAGAATGACGCTAGTTCAACCCCACACCCATCCCATCAGATGCCCCTTCACCTAAGCTTCACATGGATACCTCACTCGACCCCATTGGACCAGTAGTAACTCCCCTAGCTCCAACACGGCTATTTTCATACTCTTAGGCTACACGAGTTGTCTCCCTTGCGTCAATGTGTGCAGATGGCGCTACGGTCGACGCCGTGATATGGAAAGGGCATCCCCACACCATCCTGGATCCGCCATTTTGTTTGTTGTTTTCTTGCGGAGATACACGGGACAATAAACACTCGACCCTAGGGTGGTACAGATGCTAGACTGATCCTATTAACATGGTACAACACCTATAGATTATGTTTATTACTAGGACGTCAGCGAAATACTAGTACCCATCCTCCGCATGGCATTTATTCTGTGAAAACACCCATGACATGACTGAAAAGAGCCTCACTCGCCCCAATCGGACCATGCAGCGTATTTGTAGTCTAGGGACTACTTTTCCTCCGCGGAAGCTTTCTTCCGCGACCGCATCACCGCCAGACCGCATCACCGCGGAGGAATACAAAGGTCAAAGGTTGGCAGACCTATAGTGGTCAACACTTGGCACCCAGCCAATGCTGATGCAATCCAGAACATGTCAGTACATGCCTTGATCACGTGATCGCCAGATGACCTTGAGACCCCTTAAATTTTACCCGGGGGAACAAATATCAGCCGCCATCTTAAACCCACCACCCACCCACCACCACCAGCCGCCATCTTAAACCCACCACCCACCCACCCACCACCACAGCCGCCATCTTAAACCCACCACCCACCCATCCACCACCACAGCCGCCATCTTAAACCCACCACCCACCCACCACCACCACAGCCGCCATCTTAAACCCACCACCCACCCACCCACCACCACAGCCGCCATCTTAAACCCACCACCCACCCACCCACCACCACAGCCGCCATCTTAAACCCACCACCCACCCACCCACCACCACAGCCGCCATCTTAAACCCACCACCCACCCATCCACCACCACAGCCGCCATCTTAAACCCACCACCCACCCATCCACCACCACAGCCGCCATCTTAAACCCACCACCCACCCATCCACCACCACACATGACCCCATGTGACACAATACTCGCTTCTGATTGGCTGTCGCGTGACGTCACAGAGGTCATATGCAAATTTCTGAGGTCAAGTGACCTCCAAATACGCTTTGTATACTACTTTTATATACTCCAGGAAAATACATGGTAACTCAGCAGCAATTAATATTCACAAAGAACAATCGACGATCCATTAGACAAAGACAAAATTAAACGCTAAAATACGGACAATTCACAAGATTTGAAGTCAGAAAATCAATCACATGATCTGTAAATTCAGTGGTGCTCGTTTAATTGGAATGAATGAATCCAGAGTTATAGAACCAATTTCTCACAACAGAATCCCGAATCGTTTTGAGAACGATGGAATGAAATGGAAAGGTAAGATGTTAACGACGTTAACTATGTGGTTAGTAACAATATGAATCGGAAAGTCAATTGGCGTACATGTAAGTAATGTTAACATTGCAATTGCGAAGTTGAAATACTGACAGCTTTTCGGCTGTCACGCGAACAGGGATCTTGGTAGAGGAAGGGGCACACTTTTCAACTGCTACATGAATTTTCTCCGTTGGTGCCACTGAAATATGTTCCTTCTCAATATACACGGCACTTTAAGCGGTTGTTTACGCGGTTCATATGCAAGGCTGACCTCTTCAAGTTGGGTATCTGGTGGCCGCTTGCATACCCTCGTCGCATTACTGCGGTGACCGGTCCGCCCCATGATCAAAGCCTGAAGAAAACGGGATCAAATCTATGGCAAGCCGTTTCAGTATTTAATCATTTATTTCACATATGTGTAAAACTTTTGCACATATGTGCAAAACTTTTCAACATATGTGAAATAAACTATTTCAGACATATGTGTAACAATTTTAGACATATTTGTAAAAGTTTTAGACATATGTGTAAAAATTAGAGGCATATGTTGAAAAGTTTCACACATATGTTAAATAAATTAACTATTCAACATATATTGAAAACTTTTGCACATATGGCAAAAAGTTTTCAACATATGTATAAAACATTTAGACATATGTGCAAAAGTTTTCAACATATATGAAATAACCGATTAAATACTGAAACGGCTTGCTATACAAATCAGTATTTATGTAATCAGGCTAAAGTTATCCAGTAGCACCCTACACTGCAAATTTTTTACCCTAGCTCCGGTGGCGATAAATAATCTATACTACGTGAGAACAAGACCCCGGGCCAAACCACTCACAAGATGTTGTTGGGAAAGTGCCGGACGGGAAATATTTTCCAAACCTGTTGACCATAACCGAAAAAATAATGTCCACTTACCTTTTATAAGACACCTTTTTTATGAGTGGCTGTCCATTTGTAGGCATCTACACTCTGACAAGTGGCCCGGGTGGGGCGGGGGCGTAAACTGTCCACATCGCCGATGTGCGTGTAGTGTTTGTTGCGCGGTGTTGTGGGGCGTAATCGACGTTCTGATTGATGCAAGTTTTACCCCCTCGTCAAAAAATGAACAGTCACTCAAACACAAGATGTCTTATGAAAGGTTAGTGAACATAGAATCGAATTGTTTTATTGGTTATGGTAAACGGGTTCGGCAAATATTGCCGTCCGGCACTTTCCCAACAACTACATTTGGTAAGTGGTTTGGCTCCGGGGCCTTGTTCTCACAAGGAGAAGGACACACATGAGCTCACCTGGACGTGGAATGGGCCGCCTGTACATGGGTCCATCCTTTACAACTGTCAAATATTCCTTGTAAACATCATGATCATACACGCTTCGAGGATGACCCGGCTCGGAGAAGTGCTTTAGAGTTCTTCGTAGCGGAAGGACTTGGAAATGCTAGCCGTCCGTCCTTCCGTCCAGACGTCCGTCCGTCACACATGTTGTGAACGCGATATCTCGAAAACAATTCGACCAGTCGACTTCAAACTTGAGAAGGTGCTTCACATCAGTTAGGCGGCAATTGGTATTGATTTTGACTGAGGTACGTAATCCAAGATGGCTGCCATTGACCATATTGGATTCCGTCCGTCCCGCATCTTGTGAACGCGATATCTTGAGAACAATTTGACCAATCGACTTCGAACTTGAGAAGGTGCTTCACATCAGTTAAACGGCCATTGATATTGATTTTCGCTGAGGTACGTAATCCAAGATGGCTGCCAAGATAGCGGAAGGACTTGGAAATGCTAGCCGTCCGTCCTTCCGTCCAGACGTCCGTCCGTCACACATGTTGTGAACGCGATATCTCGAAAACAATTCGACCAGTCGACTTCAAACTTGAGAAGGTGCTTCACAACAGTTAGACGGCCGTTGGTATTGATTTTCACTGAGGTACGTAATCCAAGATGGCTGCCATTGTCCATATTGGATTCTGTCTGTCCCACATCTTGAGAACGCGATATCTTGAGAACAATTCGCCCAATCGACTTCAAACTTGAGAAGGTGCTTCACATCAGTTAGATGGACCATTGGTATTGATTTTCACTGAGGTACGTAATCCAAGATGGCTGCCATTGACCATATTGGATTCCGTCCATCCCGCATCTTGTGAACGCGATATCTTGAGAACAATTTGACCAATCGACTTCGAACTTGAGAAGGTGCTTCACATCAGTTAAACGGCCATTGATATTGATTTTCGCTGAGGTACGTAATCCAAGATGGCTGCCATTGACCATCTTGGATTACTTTCCGTCCGTCCCGCATGGATTCGTCCGTGGACGCGATATCTTGAGAACAATTTGACCAATCGACTTCAAACTTCAAAAGGTGCTTCACATCTGTTAGACGGCCATTGGTATTGATTTTTACTGAGGTACGTAATTCAAGGTGGCTACAATTGACCATAATGGATTCCGTCCGTCTCACATCTTGTGAACCCGACATCTGGAGAACAATTCGACTTCAAATTTGAGAAGGTGCTTCACACCAGTTAGGCCATTGGCGTTGATTTTCACTGAGGTACGTAATCCCAGACGGCGGCCATTGACCATATTAGATATTGTCCGTCCCGTATATTGTGAACATGATATCTTGAGAACAACTCGACCAATCCACTTCAAACTCGAAAAGGTGCTTCACATCAGTTAGATGGCCATTGGTGTTGAGTTTCGCTGAGGTACGTAATCCAAGATGGCTGCCATTGACCATCTTTCCACGATGGCTACCTCTGGCCATCTTGAATTCCGTCCGTCCCGCATCTTGTGAATGCGGTATCGTGAGAACAATTCGATTGACTTCAAACTTGAGGAAGTGCTTCACATCAGTTAGACGGCCATTGGTATTGATTTTCATTGAGGTAGTATGTAATCCAAGATGGCTGCCATTGGATTCCGTTCGTCCTGTATCTTGTGAACGCGGTATCTTGAGAACAATTGGTCCGATTGACTTCAAATTTGAGAAGGTGCTTCACATCAGTTAGATGGCCATTGGTATTGCTTTCGTTGAGGTAGTATGTAATCTAAGATGGCTGCCATTGACCATCTTGGATTCCGTCCGTCCTGCATCTTGTGAACGCGGTATCTTGAGAACAATTCGTCCGATTGACTTCAAACCTGAGAAGGTGCTTCACATCAGTATTCCTCGATCCACACGTCGTTTGGAATTCCTTCAAAATTATAAACCTCACCATCCACAACAGACTTACATTCCAGTGTTCTACTACCCATTACTGCTTCCCAAACTTCCTCAACTTGTCTCAACAATTTCAGATTAACGTCTATTTCCACATGCACATATCCACTTTCCAAGTTATATTTAAGGAGATATTGGAAGCGTAAATGTTGGACCTCCTAAATACTCAGCTTGTTGTAGTAATATTTCTCTGGTGAAGACCGCCTGCAATTTTATTTGGATGTTCTCCCTTGGAACTCTATGTAATGTTTTCCACCGCTGTAAATACACTTGATCTGGCTGAGGTCTAACGCCCCATGCTCATCAAATCCCCGAAGACCGAGCAACTTATAGTTGTAGTAGAATATTGTATTGGTAACACTCTTTGATGTTGATTTACCAAGCTGCCCTTTCTCCCAAAGTAAGACTTCCTGTTCTTTGATATTGTGTCGGCTTGTTCAACTAAACCGCTCACTCCAGCCAATGCCAACTGTTGCATTCTTGCATCAAGCGTTTTGGGAAGGTTACAGAACTGAGCATTTTTGGTGTCAAGAAAGTTTTTCTCGTGGATTCCTTCCTCTCGCATATAGCGTAATAGTCCTGAACAAATTTGATAGAGTGTCCTTAGTGGGTAAGGAGCACCGTCTACACGTCTCGCTTCAACGACAAAACAGGACAACATGTGATCTGGCTGTTCACAATTCGCCTCCGAAAACGGGTACGAAATTCTCCGATCGCCTTCTAGTATCTCGCCAGGCGTCGAACACTTTTAAACTCACGATGTATTTCGTCCGACGATATTACGAGTGTCTATCTCGGCATTGTGTAGTTAAGATTCACAGCGTCTCCCTTCCCTCACCGCTATGTCGACGACAAATACATTTCCCTGGTGGTAATTCGAACATCTCCATGGCGCACTTATTATTACCTTTGCGCACTATTGGACCTTCATTAACTTGCGAAAAAGGGCCGCCATGAATAAAAATACCATAATCTATGTTGTGATCATCATCCCCTGTATACACGGGGTCTATTATGACGGAAATGCCCATCTTCTTGACCCTCGATTTCAGGTGATTTTGAGGCTTCATAGGGATAATTTTAACGTCTGTAATTAATTTTTGACCGACGAATGGCCATTTAGTCTGCCATTTCTGTATTTCTATTCATGGCGGCCCATTTTCGCAAGTTAATGAAGGTCCAATAGGGCGCAAAAGTAATAATAAGTGCGCCATGGAGATGTTCGAGTTACCACCAGGGAAATGTATTTGTCGTCGGCATAGCGGTGAGGGAAGGGAGACGCTATGAATCTTAGCTAGGCATTGTGGTGATCAGAAGGATCGCTTTAGGCAACGAATTTGTTGTCATTTTGTGGTTCGTTGTGGTAATTTGAAGGTCCCTTGTTGTCCGTTGTGGTGATTAAAAGGACCGAGAAGAGCATGGACACTGCTGTCTTGAGTATCCTCAACACAGCCAGGAGATCACTTCGTAAACTGCAGGCATAATTTTAATAGAATTATAAGCTATATAATAGAAATAATGTAATATATTGTAATAATGTAATTGTATAACTATGTTCGGGAGGATTCATACTATTTGTTGTATATTAAAGCATTATATAGCAAGTTTGTAATGAAATACTCCCTGCCACAAATTTCTTGCGGAAATCTTCGCGCTAATGTCTGGTCACCCGGCCCGAGTCATGAGAGAGGCATCACGACATCAAACCGAACGTTGGCGAGTGAGCACGATTGGGTAACCTCTTGACCAAATCACATAATCCACTCAGGAGTCACATGACCTCGTATACATGTAGTCCAACATGGATTCCATGTCCTTCGAAGGATACCCGCCACCGGAGGTCTCCGAGAAATTGCGAATTGTGATGAATTGTACATTCATTCATCTACATGGCAGGTCCTCAAGTATATTCAAATTCAACATCGCTTATGTAACACGACTTTAATTTAATTGACAATTAGGATACAGCTGCCGCGAGGCGTGAAGTTCTGTATGTATTCCGATACACCAATTTGAAGCTTAAAGGACTTGCTCTTTCGTCGGTACCAGTCCAAGTTCTCGCGTTGTCAATTAAATTGATGTCGTGTTACATGAGATTGTTGGTAGGGATATCGAATTGCATTATTATGAGACCCGTCGGTCACTTAATTGTCGTGGATGTACACATTCTCGCTGAAACCGGTGTATCTCCACCTTAGATACCCCTGGTACACATGGGAAAAAATCGGGTTCATGTAAAAGGCATCTGTAAATTTCAGCCAATCAGCAAATCAACGTCATGTTTATATCCACCAATCAGATTACTTGTTTTACTCGACCATGTGACAACAGATTCGTGTACACTGAAAGTGGGGAAAAGCGATCTGCTGTGCAAGATGGTCAAGGTTTCGCCTTTGTCTCAGAAAGAAACCTTGACGTTGTGAAGATTGGATGTACATTGAATGATGGGAATAAAACGTCATCCGAGTTAAGACCTATTCGGTTATATTTCTCTTACAAGTGTGTTCATGTGGTACAACAGAATAGAAATATTATAAAAGTTCCTTTGGGTTCCCATAAATCATGATATTTGTGGGTTGTTCGTTTGCCCACAGGAACATTTCTTCCTCAATTAACATATTGTTTCCGAATCAGCATACTATCTTGCTGATGTCCTTCATATTAATTTATTTTAGACGATCAGCAGCAAACTGTCGTCATTTCGATGATTCTTTCATTTTAGATAACCTAGGTAGTTTTTGTCGTAGACTTTGCAGGCAAAACTGACGTTGACGTACAGAGTCATTGAATGCTATCTGCAGGTTGGGCCCTACTTGTTCTCCTAACGTTATATAGACAGGATGGACCTCAGCGAATTCCTCGTCAAAATGAAGGGAGATGGTTACTTTGTTATATCTTTAACTACCACTTCCTTGCTATTAGAAATATACATTTCTCGCCTGACCATTTCTTATCGATTTAAAAAAGACACTATGAACTGATAGAATTTTATTATATAGAACAACGCTCAATGCTTTGAAGTACAGCTTCAGAATCTTTGGCAGATCAACTATTCTACTTTTTGTATTGGTCCGGATGGTGATACCATATTTTACTGTTTCTCCCAAAATTGCAATTGTCTTCCCCTAAAGCGCATGCAGCTCTAATTTTTTTCACTTAAAATAATGAGTTTCTTCTCATATTTTACTGAGTTGTTTCTATAGTTAACAACTTCTGCCTCGAGTCACTGAGAGAACCATATTTTGTACTATACAGAATCATTCAGGTTCACTGATGCTGAATGATAAGCGACAAGGAACCCGGTTTACTTTTTCTGTCTCTCAATTTCAGTTATTTATCAACTCAAAATGAATTTTACTCAACTTGAGTAAGATCAATTTTCACTTTTTGTTCTTGAGATTTAGGTAATTATTTATTCTAAATTATGCTAATATGGGCGTACATGGGAAATAAAATTGGGTAGCATGTAGCCCCGACATCATTGTTTGTCGTTGGTCAATATATATATATATATATATAAATAATGAAGAAGGGCATCCAGCGCTCATTGGGGGCCCGTAGATAACAAAGGAAAATACTAACGAAGCAATTTCTCTAATGGCGAAAGGGAGACAATTCTTGATTCAATCTGATTAATTTACTCAATGAAAGAGTTACGTCCCCGTAATTTGCATATCTGCAAGTTTGTACTTATGTAACATCAAAGTGAAACGTCGCCGTACTGCTAATCGACCAACGCTTGGCGCCCTGATGTGAATGCATGATAGGAGGAGGCTGAAGTGTTATGGAAGATGGAGGAAATATAAAACAAATTCCCCTTATTTTTTGTGGATAGTCGCTGATCCTAGAAGAATAGAAAATAGAGTGGACTTAATGAGTACCGGGGTATTAGACTGATCCAGACTCATTATTCAGTGGATACCGGAAATGATTATAAGTCAACCGAGGTCAGATGCATAGCCAACGTTTTAAAAAAAAGAGTGTGTGTGGGGGGGAAGGATGTCATTTATAGTCGCGATGTTTTATTCAGTATGGGAATGATCGTTATAACCAACTGTGTCCGTCTACGGTGCCAGCCCTATGTACACGTGGGCACATGCGAGCGTGGGTTCGTGTAGCCTCTCCTGACTCCATGATGAGCAGCCATTCATTGTGGATAAGTGCCTCCAAACTGATGAAGGGCATTTTTTCGTGTGGGTGATGGTGGTAACTGATCACCGGTCTCCTAGAATGACCTATACGCGTGATCGTCCTTCACTGCAAGCGGGAGCAGGCAATCCTGTTCATAGAACGCCATGGATGTTTCCTGATGTAGCGGCGCATTTGTATGTAAGCCTGTTGCAAGTTACCCTCCCCGGCGTCCTCGATCGCCATGGTATTTACCTTGATAGAAGTGACGTCATCGCCGGAAGTCACCTCATCTCTTGAAAAGACGTCCTGGCACGCATGTGCGCTGACCTGTCGATACCGCTGGTACCCTATAGCTTGTGAGTCGTTATCGTCGGAAGTAACGTCATCACCGGAAGCAACAACTTTGCCAGAAGAAACACCACCAAAAGTAAAGTCATCGGAGGAAGCGACGTCATGGCGCATGTTGGCGTCCCCTGGACCGTATCATTTGTAGGCGAAAGGGGGAAATAGTATTCTGGAGACGCCACCATGCGCCATGACGTCACTTCCGCTGATTCACAATGAGTCGGTGCACAAAATGTTGTCAGGAGTGGGACTCGAACCCACGACCACCAGTATATATGACACGCGACCACCATGACTCAGTTGCTTATATCGATCGAACATACACATATGTACAGTAGTGTATTGATAGCGACCGCGTCGGTCCCCTTGAAGAGACCGATTGTCTAAAATGGGAATCGCCGTGGAAAGACGAGCACAGCCTACTAAAAATAGATCACTACCTATGAATGCCTACCAAATGGGGTCATGGCGTATACAATGGAACGAGTTTAGTCAAGCTTGAACTGCTGTATCGAAATCGCCATCTAGCACTGTAAAGAGCGAGCGGTCTGGCAGTTTCAGCAGACAGTATGTCAACCACTAAGATGTTCACTTGTACTATCTGCTCGAAGTCATTTACTCGTCTTCCGACACGAATCTGCCAGCCATGATGCTGTCTCTCCGTATAGCTGTATGATATGCGCACAGTCGTTTTAACGTCCGGATCATTTACAGTGCCACGAAAGTGTAGTCCATATGGGTCAGCGGCAAAGGAGGAATGCAAGGAATGTGGACACTACTTCAAACGCTTAAATCAGTTGAATCCTCTCCAACGCATACGACATCCCGTACCGCAGGTACGTTATACGATTGCGCAGACGGTAGAGATTGATCTCGCCGTTATTACAGCTGATGTCGTTGCGGTTCGATTACAAAAGCCATACCCCGACGACAAGTTATTGGGCGAGATACTGGACGACGTCAAGGGTCACATGCATTTCGTGGATGATCCCGTTGATGTATCCAGAAAGGCCTTTCCCGACATCCCCCTGGTGAGTCAGATATACCGCCGCCACTGGTCAGTGATCCGACGGATCCTTGGAAAAAGTGGCCAATGTTTCATTTTTCATTACCAAATTGGGACACCCACTCATCCCTTGATAACGATGGCGTCTAAGGCAATGGTGGTCTGGACTGCCCGAAGAAGGTTAAGGTGGACAAGAGTGAACCACCGACCGACTGTGTCTCTAACGGACAAGAGGGAACATGGTCGAAGATTGCCACAATAAAAGAGCAGCTTCTGAAAGAACGGCTACTGATTGGACAAGAGCGAATACGGTCGACGATGCGTCTGATTCATGGAGAATAGCACACGAGAATTATAATAAAATGATGATAAAACATGTAATACGAAAGTCTTGTTGTTGTTGTTGTTCTCGTCCTACAATCTGATTGCGCAAAGGCGTTATTGGACAACGGTAGTAGTATATAAACCGCAAATTCCTTAGGATTGACCTACATATTTGTTCCCCCGGGTAAAATTTAAGGGGTCTCAAGGTCATCTGGCGATCACGTGATCAAAGCATGTACTGACCTGTCTAGGCTATAATAAAAAATAGTTCCGGCAAAAAAAAAAAAAATGTATTCATCCGCGGTGATGCGGTTTGGCCGCGGTTTTGGCGGTAATTCGGTCTCGGAAAAAAGCTTCCGCGGAGAAAAAGTAGTCCCTAGATAAAATGGTCCGATGGGGTCGAGTGAGGTATCAAAGTGAAGCTTAGGTGAAGGGGCATCTAATGGGTTGGGTGTGGGGTTGACATATCGGCCTTCTGCGCATGCGCGGCGGCCGAAGGGTATGAAAATAGCCTTTTTGGAGCTATGGGAGCCCCTAGTTGACCGATGGGGTCGAGTGAGGTATCAAAGTGAAGCATTCATGAAGGGGCATCTGATGGACTGGGTGTGGGGTTGAATTAGGGTCATTCTGCGCATGCGCGATGGCCCAAGGGTATGAAAATAGACGTTTTGGAGCTAGGGAAGCCCCTAGTGGATCGATGGGGTCGAGTGAGGTATCAAAGTGAAGCATTCATGAAGGGGCATCTAATGGACTGGGTGTGGGTTGAATTAGGGTCATTCTGCGCATGCGCGGTGGCCGAAGGGTATGAAAATAGACGTTTTGGCATCTAGGGAAGCCCCTAATGGACCAATGGGGTCGAGTGAGGTATCGATGTGAAGCTTATGTGAAGGGACATCTGATGGACTGGGTGTGGGGTTAAATTAGGGTCATTCTGCGCATGCGCGGTGGCCGAAGGGTATGAAAATAGCCGTTTTGGCATCTAGGGAAGCCCCTAATGGACCAATGGGTCGAGTGAGGTATCGATGTGAAGCATTCGTGAAGGGGCATCTGATGGGCTGGGTGTGGGGTTAAATTAGGGTCATTCTGCGCATGCGCGGTGGCCCAAGGGTATGGAAATAGACGTGTTGGAGCTAGGGGAGCCCTAATGGTCCAATGGGGTCGAGTGAGGTATCAAAGTCAAGCCTAGGTGAAGAGGCATTCAGGCAATGGGGTGGGTGCATGTAAAATTTTTCCTGAAAAAAAAAAAACGGAAAACGGACTTTATCGAAAAACCTGGGAAAATGCCTATATGGGGTATGGGTGGTATATAGGTCGCCGGGCTTAACGGGGCTCGCCTGTCAATAGAGTTATCTCCCCTAGTTCCAGGGTGGGTGTATGTAAAAAATTTCCTGAAAAAATACGGAATACGGACTTTATTCTAAATTACGGCAAAATGCCTATATGGGGTATGGGAGGTATAGGACCATCCTGGGAAACGTACTTCTATACATTTGCGGTAGGGTTGTGGGGTTTCGTTTTACTCGTCTCGTCATTTAGAACATGATAAGAAGTGTCCCCGTGCGAATCGGTGAAATTTTTGAAAAAGTCACCGAGCCCCATATAGGCCCATACTGGGAGTATTAGGATCGATGTTTGTCCCCTGGGAAACGTACTTCTATACATTTGCGGTAGGGTTGTGGGGTCTCGTTTTACTCGTCTCATCATGTAGAACACGATAGGAAGAGTTGCGGAGCGAATCGGTGAAATTTTTGAAAAAAGTCACCAAGGCCTGGGTTGGCCCATAGGCCTATACTGCATGGCTATGGGTGTATAGGCCCATACGGGGTGGACATGTTGGAATCTAGGTGAGTCCCTAATGGTCCAATGGGGTCGAGTGAGGTCTTATTTTGAAGCTCTCGTGGAGGAGCACTTGACTACACTAATGGTTCGTCCGTGTTCAATAGTCTGCGCATGCGCAGTCTGGCCCGTAGTATAGAAACCAGGCATTTTGGGTGCTATGTAGGGGTGTGTTTGGGGTAGAGATGGGCTATTCACGGTTCGAATGGGTCGTGTGAGGTGTCAAAGTGAAGCTTGTGTGAGGTAGAGTCAGAATGGTGTGTTTTTGAATGCAAGTCGCGTTAATCTGCGCATGCGCAGTTGGTTGTAGTAAGTAAAGTGGCCATTTTGGGGCAGTACATGAAGGTATTTGGGGTCGAGATGGACTATTCACGGTTCGAATGCGTCGTGTGAGGTGTCATCTTGTAGTTCTCGGGGTGTACATTCCGATTTAAGGGCTGTTCACGTCATCTGTGACGTCATCGGTGACGTCATCGGTACGAGTAGTAGCGAAAGTGGACATTTTCGGGCAGTACATGAAGGTATTTGGGGTCGAGATGGGCTATTCACGGTTCGAATGGGTCGTGTGAGGTGTCAAAGTGAAGCTTGTGTGGGGTAGAGTAAGAATGGTGTGTTTTTGAATGAAAGTCGCGTTAATCTGCGCATGCGCAGTTGGTTGTAGTAAGTAAAGTGGCCATTTTGGGGCAGTACATGAAGGTATTTGGGTCGAAATGGGCTATTCACGGTTCGAATGCGTCCTGCAAGGTGTCATCTTGTAGTTCTCGGGGTGTACATTCCGATTTGAGGGATGTCCGCGTCATCTGTGACGTCATCGGTGACGTCATCGGTACGAGTAGTAGCGAAAGTGGACATTTTCGGGCAGTACATGAAGGTATTTGGGGTCGAGATGGTCTATTCACGGTTCGATAGAGTCAGAATGGTGTGTTTTTGAATGAAAGTCGCGTTAATCTGCGCATGCGCAGTTGGTTGTAGTAAGTAAAGAGGCCATTTTGGGGCAGTACATGAAGGTATTTGGGGTCGAGATGGGCTATTCACGATTCGAATGCGTCCTGGAAGGTGTCATCTTGTAGTTCTAGGGGTGTACAGTCCGATTTGAGGGATGTCAATATCAATGGAATGAACTGATGTGGTAAGGTTAGTACATGTACTTTGTTTGGTCAATCACACATGATAGTGTCAATATCAATGGAGTGAACTGATGTGGTAAGGTTAGTACATGTACTTTGTTAGGTAAAGCACACATGATAGTGTCAATATCAATGGAATGAACTGATGTGGTAAGGTTAGTACATGTACTTTGTTAGGTAAATCACACATGATAGTGTCAATACCAATGGAATGAACTGATGTGGTAAGGTTAGTACATGTACTTTGTTAGGTAAATCACACATGATAGTGTCAATACCAATGGAATGAACTGATGTGGTAAGGTTAGTACATGTACTTTGTTAGGTAAATCACACCTGATAGTGTCAATACCAATGGAATGAACCGATGTGGTAAGGTTAGTACATGTACTTTGTTAGGTAAATCACACATGATAGTGTCAATACCAATGGAATGAACTGATGTGGTAAGGTTAGTACATGTACTTTGTTTGGTCAATCACACATGATAGTGTCAATACCAATGGAATGAACTGATGTGATAAGGTTAGTACCTGTACTTTGTTAGGTAAATCACACATGATAGTGTCAATACCAATGGAATGAACTGATGTGGTAAGGTTAGTACATGTACTTTGTTTGGTCAATCACACATGATAGTGTCAATACCAATGGAATGAACTGATGTGATAAGGTTAGTACATGTACTTTGTTAGGTCAATCACACATGATAGTGTCAATACCAATGGAATGAACTGATGTGGTAAGGTTAGTACATGTACTTTGTTTGGTCAATCACACCTGATAGTGTCCATACCAATGGAGTGAGCTGATGTGATAAGGTTAGTACATGTACTTTGTTAGGTAAATCACACCTGATAGTGTCAATACCAATGGAATGAACCGATGTGGTAAGGTTAGTACATGTACTTTGTTAGGTAAATCACACATGATAGTGTCAATACCAATGGAATGAACTGATGTGGTAAGGTTAGTACATGTACTTTGTTTGGTCAATCACACATGATAGTGTCAATACCAATGGAATGAACTGATGTGGTTAGTACATGTACTTTGTTAGGTAAATCACACATGATAGTGTCAATACCAATGGAATGAACTGATGTGGTAAGGTTAGTACATGTACTTTGTTAGGTAAATCACACATGATAGTGTCAATACCAATGGAATGAACTGATGTGGTAAGGTTAGTACATGTACTTTGTTAGGTAAATCACACATGATAGTGTCAATACCAATGGAATGAACTGATGTGGTAAGGTTAGTACATGTACTTTGTTAGGTAAATCACACCTGATAGTGTCACGAATGGAGTGAACTGATGTGGTAAGGTTAGTACATGTACTGTGTTTGGTGAATCACACATGATAGTGTCAATACCAATGGAATGAACTGATGTGGTAAGGTTAGTACATGTACTTTGTTAGGTAAATCACACCTGATAGTGTCACGAATGG
Source organism: Hanleya hanleyi (assembly GCA_036873755.1). Lineage (NCBI taxonomy): Eukaryota > Metazoa > Mollusca > Polyplacophora > Lepidopleurida > Hanleyidae > Hanleya > Hanleya hanleyi. The sequence continues at coordinate 16,360 of JAVTVY010046568.1, forward strand.
AGTGAACTGATGTGGTAAGGTTAGTACATGTACTTTGTTTGGTCAATCACACATGATAGTGTCAATACCAATGGAATGAACTGATGTGGTAAGGTTAGTACATGTACTTTGTTAGGTAAATCACACCTGATAGTGTCACGAATGGAGTGAACTGATGTGGTAAGGTTAGTACATGTACTTTGTTTGGTCAATCACACATGGTAGTGTCAATACCAATGGAATGAACTGCTGTGGTAAGGTTAGTACATGTACTTTGTTAGGTAAATCACACATGATAGTGTCAATACCAATGGAATCAACTGATGTGGTAAGGTTAGTACATGTACTTTGTTAGGTAAATCACACATGATAGTGTCAATACCAATGGAATGAACTGATGTGGTAAGGTTAGTACATGTACTTTGTTAGGTAAATCACACATGATAGTGTCACGAATGGAGTGAACTGATGTGGTAAGGTTAGTACATGTACTTTGTTAGGTAAATCACACATGATAGTTTCAATACCAATGGAATGAACTGATGTGGTAAGGTTAGTACATGTACTTTGTTAGATGAATCACACATGATAGTGTCAATACCAATGGAATGAACTGATGTGGTAAGGTTAGTACATGTACTTTGTTAGGTAAATCACACATGATAGTGTCAATACCAATGGAATGAACTGATGTGGTAAGGTTAGTACATGTACTTTGTTAGGTAAATCACACATGATAGTTTCAATACCAATGGAATGAACTGATGTGATAAGGTTAGTACATGTACTTTGTTAGGTAAATCACACATGATAGTGTCAATACCAATGGAATGAACTGATGTGGTAAGGTTAGTACCTGTACTTTGTTAGGTAAATCACACATGATAGTGTCAATACCAATGGAATGAACTGATGTGGTAAGGTTAGTACATGTACTTTGTTAGGTAAATCACACATGATAGTGTCAATACCAATGGAATGAACTGATGTGGTAGGGTTAGGACATGTACTTTGTTAGGTAAATCACACATGATAGTTTCAATACCAATTGAATGAACTGATCTGGTAAGGTTAGTACATGGGCTTTGTTTGGTAAATCACACCTGATAGTGTCCATACCAATGGAGTGAGCTGATGTGATAAGGTTAGTACATGTACTTTGTTAGGTAAATCACACATGATAGTTTCAATACCAATGGAATGAACTGATGTGGTAAGGTTAGTACATGTACTTTGTTAGGTAAATCACACATGATAGTGTCAATACGAATGGAATGAACTGATGTGGTAAGGTTAGTTCATGTACTTTGTTAGGTAAATCACACATGATAGTGTCAATACCAATGGAGTGAACTGATGTGGTAAGGTTAGTACATGTACTTTGTTAGGTAAATCACACATGATAGTGTCAATACCAATGGAATGAACTGATGTGGTAAGGTTAGTACATGTACTTTGTTATGTAAATCACACATGATAGTGTCAATACCAATGGAATGAACTGATGTGGTAAGGTTAGTACATGTACTTTGTTAGGTAAATCACACCTGATAGTGTCACGAATGGAGTGAACTGATGTGGTAAGGTTAGTACATGTACTTTGTTAGGTAAATCACACATGATAGTTTCAATACCAATGGAATGAACTGATGTGGTAAGGTTAGTACATGTACTTTGTTTGGTGAATCACACATGATAGTGTTAATACCAATGGAATGAACTGATGTGGTAAGGTTAGTACATGTACTTTGTTAGGTAAATCACACATGCTTGTGTCAATACCAATGGAATGAACTGATGTGGTAAGGTAGTACATGTACTTTGTTAGGTAAATCACACATGATAGTTTCAATACCAATTGAATGAACTGATCTGGTAAGGTTAGTACATGTACTTTGTTTGGTAAATCACACCTGATAGTGTCCATACCAATGGAGTGAACTGATGTGGTAAGGTTAGTACATGTACTTTGTTAGGTAAATCACACATGATAGTTTTAATACCAATGGAATGAACTGATGTGGTAAGGTTAGTACATGTACTTTGTTAGGTAAATCACACATGATAGTGTCAATGCCAATGGAATGAACTGATGTGGTAAAGTTAGTACATGTACTTTGTTTGGTAAATCACACCTGATAGTATTCATACCAATGGAAAGAATTGATGTGGTAAGGTTAGTACATGTACTTTGTTAGGTAAATCACACATGATAGTGTCAATGCCAATGGAATGAACTGATGTGGTAAGGTTAGTACATGTACTTTGTTTGGTAAATCACACCTGATAGTGTCAATACGAATGGAATGAACTGATGTGGTAAGGTTAGTACATGTACTTTGTTAGGTAAATCACACCTGATAGTGTCACGAATGGAATGAACTGATGTGGTAAGGTTAGTACATGTACTTTGTTAGGTAAATCACACATGATAGTGTCAATACCAATGGAATGAACTGATGTGGTAAGGTTAGTACATGTACTTTGTTTGATGAATCACACATGATAGTGTCAATACCAATGGAATGAACTGATGTGGTAAGGTTAGTACATGTACTTTGTTTGGTCAATCACACATGATAGTGTCAATGCCAATGGAATGAACTGATGTGGTAAGGTTAGTACATGTACTTTGTTAGGTAAATCACACATGATAGTTTCAATACCAATGGAATGAACTGATGTGGTAAGGTTAGTACATGTACTTTGTTTGGTAAATCACACCTGATAGTGTCCATACCAATAGAATGAACTGATGTGGTAAGGTTAGTACATGTACTTTGTTAGGTAAATCACACATGATAGTTTCAATACCAATGGAATGAACTGATGTGGTAAGGTTAGTACCTGTACTTTGTTAGGTAAATCACACATGATAGTGTCAATACCAATGGAATGAACTGATGTGGTAAGGTTAGTACATGTACTTTGTTAGGTAAATCACACATGATAGTGTCAATACCAATGGAATGAACTGATGTGGTAAGGTTAGGACATGTACTTTGTTAGGTAAATCACACATGATAGTTTCAATACCAATTGAATGAACTGATCTGGTAAGGTTAGTACATGGGCTTTGTTTGGTAAATCACACCTGATAGTGTCCATACCAATGGAGTGAGCTGATGTGATAAGGTTAGTACATGTACTTTGTTAGGTAAATCACACATGATAGTTTCAATACCAATGGAATGAACTGATGTGGTAAGGTTAGTACATGTACTTTGTTAGGTAAATCACACATGATAGTGTCAATACGAATTTAAAGTACATGTACTAACCTTACCACATCAGTTCATTCCATTGATATTGACACTATCATGTGTGATTTTCTTTGTGTGGAGCTCAGAGCTCGGAAGTGACATTTGCATATGACCTCTGTGAGGTCACTTCCGCTTCCGTTCACGTGACCTGAACTGACCTTTGACCCCGGCGTCAACGCCCGGTGGTGGTGGTGGTGGTGGTGGTGGTGGTGGTGCCGGAACTGACCTTTGACCCCGGCGCGCGCGGTGTAAAGGTTTCCACCGCGGCGCGGTGGAAACCTTTGCGCGCGCCGGGGTCAAAGGTCAGTTCCGGCACCACCACCACCACCACCACCACCACCGCCACCACCGGGCGTTGACGCCGGGGTCAAAGGTCAGTTCAGGTCACGTGAACGGAAGCGGAAGTGACCCCACAGAGGTCATATGCAAATGTCACTTCCGAGCTCTGAGCTCCACACAAAGAAAATCACACATGATAGTGTCAATATAAATGGAATGAACTGATGTGGTAAGGTTAGTACATGTACTTTAAATTCGTATTGACACTATCATGTGTGATTTACCTAACAAAGTACATGTACTAACCTTACCACATCAGTTCATTCCATTGGTATTGAAACTATCATGTGTGATTTACCTAACAAAGTACATGTACTAACCTTATCACATCAGCTCACTCCATTGGTATGGACACTATCAGGTGTGATTTACCAAACAAAGCCCATGTACTAACCTTACCAGATCAGTTCATTCAATTGGTATTGAAACTATCATGTGTGATTTACCTAACAAAGTACATGTCCTAACCTTACCACATCAGTTCATTCCATTGGTATTGACACTATCATGTGTGATTTACCTAACAAAGTACATGTACTAACCTTACCACATCAGTTCATTCCATTGGTATTGACACTATCATGTGTGATTTACCTAACAAAGTACAGGTACTAACCTTACCACATCAGTTCATTCCATTGGTATTGAAACTATCATGTGTGATTTACCTAACAAAGTACATGTACTAACCTTATCACATCAGTTCATTCCATTGGTATTGACACTATCATGTGTGATTGACCAAACAAAGTAAATGTACTAACCTTACCACATCAGTTCATTCCATTGGTATTGACACTATCATGTGTGATTTACCTAACAAAGTACATGTACTAACCTTACCACATCGGTTCATTCCATTGGTATTGACACTATCAGGTGTGATTTACCTAACAAAGTACATGTACTAACCTTATCACATCAGCTCACTCCATTGGTATGGACACTATCAGGTGTGATTGACCAAACAAAGTACATGTACTAACCTTACCACATCAGTTTATTCCATTGGTATTGACACTATCATGTGTGATTTACCTAACAAAGTACAGGTACTAACCTTACCACATCAGTTCATTCCATTGGTATTGAAACTATCATGTGTGATTTACCTAACAAAGTACATGTACTAACCTTACCACATCAGTTCATTCCATTGGTATGGACACTATCAGGTGTGATTTACCAAACAAAGTACATGTACTAACCTTACCACATCAGTTCATTCCATTGGTATTGAAACTATCATGTGTGATTTACCTAACAAAGTACATGTACTAACCTTACCACATCAGTTCATTCCATTGGTATTGACACTATCATGTGTGATTGACCAAACAAAGTACATGTACTAACCTTACCACATCAGTTCATTCCATTGGTATTGACACTATCATGTGTGATTCATCAAACAAAGTACATGTACTAACCTTACCACATCAGTTCATTCCATTGGTATTGACACTATCATGTGTGATTGACCAAACAAAGTACATGTACTAACCTTACCACATCAGTTCATTCCATTGGTATTGACACTATCATGTGTGATTCATCAAACAAAGTACATGTACTAACCTTACCACATCAGTTCATTCCATTGGTATTGACACTATCATGTGTGATTTACCTAACAAAGTACATGTACTAACCTTACCACATCAGTTCATTCCATTCGTGACACTATCAGGTGTGATTTACCTAACAAAGTACATGTACTAACCTTACCACATCAGTTCATTCCATTCGTATTGACACTATCAGGTGTGATTTACCAAACAAAGTACATGTACTAACCTTACCACATCAGTTGATTCCATTGGCATTGACACTATCATGTGTGATTTACCTAACAAAGTACATGTACTAACCTTACCACATCAGTTCTTTCCATTGGTAT
>JAVTVY010046569.1:0-20357 GCA_036873755.1 Hanleya hanleyi
TGTTGCGTCTGAAGCTGAATCATTTGCTGGAGGTAAATGTACACCGATTTGGCATATAAGTTATGTCCCGCAGTAGCAAAATATGGAAGCATTTCTTGTAGTGTCTGTAAATGTAGACTCCAGTTCCCTGTTCTCTCTGCTTTTATGAACTGGCGTAGCAGACCAACCATCTCCATAATTGCACCCATAGACGTGCGGTAGGGTGACTAGCCATAGCGGCTTTCTGTTTCTTCAGCTTTTCATGGACTTCATCCAGCAAATGTTCTGAACAAACAGCCTCAGCATTAACCTCACCCGCGATTAGCTTATCATACAGTTGGATTGCTTTCTGGAGGATTCCAGGCATATCAGGTGGCGTTTCACTCAGCTCTGATTCCATGTGGCCTTCTATCAGCTCATGTTCCTCAACTGGTCCCTCCTCGATATTCTCAGCCAGTTGAATTCCAGGAAGGGGAAGGGTGACATTAAATGTCTCTGCTGTCACAATGGCATGGAGAGCGACGTCCACAAGAAAATGTCCCCTAACCGCCCTCGCTAACGCCTTTCCGCTCAGCATGTGGCCCACCGTGTTCTGTGCATACACAACCTCAAGTAATTCTTCGAGTCCTGATGCTGAAATTACATTGCCTATGCAACCAAGGAAACTCATCTCTGTGTGAAACCCACCTAGGCGAAGTATGAGGGAGCTCAAGTCACTGCCAATTGGCTCATTGGCAACGATGAGCTGGGCCTTCCACCACAAAGGCTGGTCAAATGTGAGGATCGGCTTCGTTTGGTGGCGCTTACATTCTGCTACAACAAATCTCAGAGTCGAATAGACACAACTCATGTCACTCGCATTCATGTCTATCATCGGCAAAAACATGACCGATGATTTTCCTGGGTAAGTGCCCTGACTGACCGCCTGCATCATTCCTGACCACCCAGGCCTAGGAGAACGGAAGGGCCACACAACTTTCCAGAGTAGGTCCAGCTTCCATGTAGGATCATTACGTCTGAGATCTCGCAATTTCTTGTAGACCAATGACAAACTTGTACCACAAGGTCCCTTATAGAAGTGTATGTGAATCTTCCCTACATCTGCCACATCTGCAGCTTTTGCAGAGCACCTAGGCACAGGTATCTGCCGCTTGGTGCCGGGCGTCACAGCTGCAATTATCCCCATTCCTTGGAACGTGTTCTGCTCATCCAGTGTCCTGACATTGTGGTCGGCATTGTCTGCCACATATTGGACAAAGTGACCAGAGGTGATGCCGGGGATCTCGGTACCTTGTGATTGAGCTGCACACATTTCAAACCTCTTCACTTCGGAATAAGAAGAGCAGAATCCATGGCTGTTGAGAGAATCAATGAGGAACTTTGATCCAAAGTGATGATGCATCTGTACTGCTAGACCAACCTGCAGTGGTGCTGTGAGGACTCTGGGCCGAGCAGCTTGAACAATGGTCTGACCTATTAAGGCAATCTTCAATTCTGTCTTCCTCTCACTGAATATTGTCCCCAGAAGTATACGTAGAGACTCCGGTACAAATGCCCTGTTCTTATGTAACGAAGATATGTCATCGGGAGAAGGGTAGACAGATCTGGATGTCTGCCTGCATTTGATGTTATTCTTTATCAGATCAGCTGCAGTCTTAACAATTCTCATTTCCTTCGCTTCTGCGTCGACTAGCTTAGGAGCCTCGTAAAAACTGCGTAGTATATTTGACGCTGTGCTCCTGAATGTAACCACATCCGCCTTTCCATTTATGCTAGTGATAACGATGTCGTTACCGAAGTGATCTTCTAGTTTGTTCTTCATGTGCTTAACACTGTATACGTCGCTATCATCGTTGCGGAACTCCCCCATTTTCTGCACAAGATCACTCACGGTTATCTGTTCATCATCGTTGCCCTTCAAATATTCCGCCACCTCTAGTAAAGCATCTTCCTTCGAAGAATCAATAGGTCTACCAAGGCGTGGTCTTTTACCTTGGAGGGTAGACGGGTATGCTGATGGCTGTTGTTTCCCGGTTCGGAAGTTGATGCTGCAGACCTGGTGGTAAACAGCATCTACTGCATGCAAGTCTTGGGCAAATTCAATTCTACTGTGAACTATTTGTGCCCAACTGTCACCACGCTCTGCGCATGCACGTTCAATAGTCGACTGAAAATCCTCAGTTCTAACAGGGAAAATACCGCTATCCCTCTTCCGTTCCGAACACTTGGCAGGCTGTCCGCAAAATATACAGTGCTCACTAAATCGGAAAGGCGATTCTTGCGAACGAAGGCTGCGACTTGTTGTTGTTGCTTCCTCTTTTCTTCTCTTGAGGTCACGACTTGTAACATTTTTGTTACAGTACTCCTGTCGGCATTTTTGGTGCACACTTTGTCCAGCGGATGTGTGGATGCTGTCTTCTCGTAATTCACTGGCGTTGTTGATGCCATCACTTCCCTTCCCACGAAGCACAACGGTTTGTTTACCATTATCCAAAGGTTCCTTGCAGATCACACAGTTTTCCATGATCTGAAATGTAGAAAAGGTTTGAAGTCAATCGCTCAAACCTGTGAAAGCGGCAAAATCCTTTAATCTAACATTTTTGTATACATGTGATCTTGCTATCGATACTCGACCACAATAACCAGGTAAAAATCTGGATAATCTTCATTGCTGATATCAAAGGTGCATTGTAGGGTAGTTCTGGTCAGAAAAGTCAGATTTGGCGTGATCAAAATTATAAAAAAAACACACAACCTTTATTCAAATCGGACACAAACATCTACTTGTCTGTCGGATGTACTGGCAGAAGAATAGCGGCCATCTTGGAAAATGGCGACCATTTTGAACTTTGGGCAGAGAAATGTCTTCCACCTTCATCCGTTGTCAATTATTTATGCGAAGATGTATTAGCTCAAACTTTTATTTGAAAATACATTCCCTGAATGTAATATCCGCATAAATATATAGACAGAAAACAAGCAATGAGCGGCCATCTTGGATTTATGCAAATTAAAAATTTTCCCTCGTCTACATCAATCTACATTTTTGATATGTTGTTCGGAATCACTTCAGGGGTTATTTACCACAAACCCCGTTTCTGTTGCAATTTTTTCTAGGTTTGGTGATTTTCTCGCTAGATTGACTGGACTATACATGTACCTGCATGACCTATCCAACCGATCCTTCTCAAACTTGACACATAGGTTCCTCTTGTGCCCTAGTTGTGAAACCTTGATTTTGGAGCATGATCTGGTGATCTGGCAGCCATCTTGGCCATTTACCCATCACTTAATTGTTTTGTTCAAAAGATCATAGCTATAGAGCACAATGCGTTTGAAAAAAGTTACAGCAGAAACTCGAGACATTTTTCTTAAGTTCTGTGGATAAAAGGCAGTGACAGAGAAGGGGAAGATGAGAAAGAAGGGAAAGGTTCATCTGACAAGAATCTTACAAAGATCTGTCAGTGGTGGGTGCCAAGATCACTCTGTGATTTCTCGTATATGCATATAACAGACTACCTAACAGTTATCTTTTCCAGGCAAATTGAAAATGATCAGGTTTCGTCTACATGGAGGGAATTTTGTGTGGAAGAGACTCTTCGCCAGATGTAAGTCATTTCATATGGTTAGAGCAACTAGGACTAACTGGGATTTAAAATCCTAATTGGGATTTTCTCCTATGTACGCTAGGTTAAATGTTGCATACAAGGGGGGAGAATTTTGCGTGCGTAATTCGTGCATGTTCCCTTAGAAGAAAAGGAATTACTTACATGTATTAAGGAAGTCCAAAGAGATTTTCGCTCAGCTGGTATCCTGTTCTAATGATGTCAGTGCTTGCCATTTACATGTGTACATGATGGGGCAGTTGGTGTTCTGACAATCCATATAACACCCATGGCATTTTAATATTATCTCTCAACAATACATGTATATTTCACAAAGTATCATTTCGCAAGTTCATGCATAATTATAGTACAAAATCATGTTATTTATCAGTAGGCTTCTAGCCCTGTTTCACATTTTACCTACAGATCTGTGTTACATGTAATTGGTGCACTTACATATTAAGTGTACTCGTTTCTATGTTTTGTAAAAGGGAGTTTAGTTCAGATCCAGTCGACATTCTAAGAACCTTCCAAGGTTTGGTTCTCCAAGGACGGAAACTAGATGCCGAAGAAGAATCATTTCTAGAGGGGGATACAGTTCCAATCTTTGTGTCTCGCTTCGACTTGCCGAAGACATCAATGGAAGAAATTCTATCCATAGAGGCTGACCTCAACCTCCGAACGCCGTTAGAAGTCACCTTCTACGGAGAGAAGGCTCAGGATCTTGGCGGTCCGCGAAGAGAGTTTTTTAATATTCTCTTGAAAACTCTTCTAGATGAGGAAAAAGAACTATTCAAAAAGAGTCCTACTGGAGAAGGTTACCTTCTACAGGAAACCCCAAAACATTTGAAGAACAGATATTTCTTTGGAGCTGGACTATTCTATGGCAAGTATAAACTATACATTTTAGTACTGCATCAACATGTCTTTTTAGCCCACCATCATCAGATGATGGGGTATTCAAATCACCCGGTCGTCCGTGGTCCATCGTCCGTCCGTAAACAATTCTTGTTACCGCTATTTCTCAGGATCTAATGAACCGATCTTCTTCAAACCTGGTAGGCAGCTTCCCCTTGGGTCATAGTTTTGCACCCTTGATTTTGGTGCATGATGGGTAATTCCAAGATGTCCGCCCGCCGCCATCTTGAATTTCAGGGAACAAAGTTTGTTACCGCTATTTCTCAGGAACTATCCAACCGATTTGGTTCAAACTTGGTACACATGTTCCCCTTGAGTCCTAGTTGTGCACCCTCGATTATGGGGCATGACCGGTAATTCCGAGATGGCTGCCGGCGGCCATCTTGAATTTCATATAACTAAGTTTGTTACCGCTATTTCTCAGGAACTATGCAACCGATTGTATTCTAACTTGGTACACAGGTTCCCCTTGGGTTCTAGTTGTGCACCCCCTATTATGGGGCATGACGAGTAATTCCAAGATGGCTAGCGGCGGCCATCTTGAATTTCATGGAACAAAGATTGTTACCGCTATTTCTCAGGAACTATCCAACCGATTTGGTTCAAACTTGGTACACGGGTTCCCCTTGGGTCCTAGTTATGCAACCTCGATTATGGGGCATGACATTTAATTCCAAGATGGCTGCCGGCGGCCATCTTGAATTTCATGGAACAAAGATTGTTACCGCTATTTCTCAGGAACTATTCAACTGATTTCATTCAAACTTAGTACACATGTTCTCCTTGGGTCCTAGTTGTGCACCCTCGATTATAGGGCATGATGGGTAATTTCAAGGTGGCTGCTGCCGGCCATCTTGAATTTTGGGGAACACGTATGGTCACCGCTATTTCTCAGGAACTATGCAAACGATTAAAGGCTGACGGGTCCTAGTCGTCATCCTTGGCGTATGTCCAGCTGGACGTCCGTCCGGCCGTCCACATTTGCTTGTCCGACCGATATCTCGGAAAGTACTGCACACATTGCCACCAAACTTGTGTGACATATTCACCAGGATGGCTTCTCGAACTGATTAGGTTCTGGAGTGTACCCTCCCACCAGGCGTCCGTCTATCCTTTCGTCCAGTTATACATGTATACACACCTTGTCCGACCGATATCTCAAGAAGTGTTGCATCGATTTTCACGAAACTTTGGTGGCATGTTCACCAGGATGTTTTCTCGAACTGATTAGGTTCTGGAGTGTAACCTCCCACTAAAGCAGCTTCGGATATCTCGTCACCGCTTTGCTTGATTCCTACCGCTGCTACGCTAAGTCCATATTCCGCCTATTTTGAAGATGGCGCTGCGACGGTTTGCTTAAAAAATTCAGCCAATGAAAGCCGATCTTACGGAAGCCCTCTCGGTTAATATGTTTATCTTAACAATCAACATCCGGGTATTTCTCCGCCATCAGCTGATGGGCAGCCATTTTGTTTGTGATGTCACTTTCAGTCACATGTAGCAAACGACCAGTCGCTGTCTGTGTGAGGTTTCTGGCTAGATACCGGGCATCTAGCCGATTTCATTGGATAGTTAGCCGTCGCAGCGCCACCTTCAAAATAGGCGGAATATGGGCTTAGCGTAGCAGCGGTAGAAATCGAGCAAAGTGACGAGATATCCGAAGCTGCCTTAGGAGAGTACATTGTAAGGTACAAATGGTTCCTGCAGTTTAAGGCGCCTTGAAATAAATAATAAAAGTTGGGCAGCTTGAACACGTTTATATGTCGCTGAAAAAAATCCACCACAGAAAAAGATAGCCACCTTTACATCGAGACGGTCCGTTAGTATATATAAAACTAACCTTTGGCTGCCTATTTTTCTTCTTCACTAAAAGTAATTTCTCACTTGTTTCTGTCACAACACCCTACCGGAAATAGCTGAGTCTATATTTGCACTCGGGTACCGATGGAACCAGGAAGAGGGTATACGGTTGCGCATTGTAAACAGTCCCAACCTAGTTACTCACGCGAACGAAGAAAGTAAAAAACTAGGCCTACAGAGCAAGTTTGATAAGGTCTGATAATGACGTGGTATGCTAACATTACTTCACAATAGTAGAAATGTTGACTTTCCTGACGATCGGAATGATCTTAGATTTCTAAATTTTAAAAATGTAGTACCAATGACGTTGAATATTCGTCCAAAATGGCACTCTAGGTATTCGAGAGTATTTACAACAGAAACCCCCTCGATGACACGAATGGGAAGCAACGCTGTCCGTTCAATATTGTAGTGACTGATAATATTACAACGTATATTTGGATAATTTAATTTCTGTGGTTGATCGTTCTTGCATGCTAATGTACTCCTTGTCAACTTGCATCGACCCAATCGAGCCAACAAGGGAGATCACCGTCTTTGGAGATTGGCTCTTGAAACACAAAGACGTTTTTTTAGGCTCTATCCATACGTCAGGAGGGAAAGAAGAGAAAAGATCCTTCCAACAGAGATCTGTCAATGGCGGGCGCCAAGATCACTCTGTGATCTCTCGTTATTCAAATATTTGCAATTTTGTCCAGTGAATCCATTAATAGTCCAAAGAGGCTCACTCGCACTCACCTGGTACTCACCAGAAATCTGAAAATGGTGAGTGATTCATTACTTGCCTCTACATGAATCAATCCCAATTTGACTACATGGGCAAATAATCACTCGCCATCACTTTCCAGCTGGACTTTAATAATGGTAAAGTGCTGGAACACACTCCCTCAATATCCTTTTGTGAGAGGCCTGCCACACACATTTTTAAACTAGTCTCTTGACATCTCTCAGGACAAATACATCTGTCATTTAGTGATGTCTGTTTCTGGGGCTTCGTTTCGGACAAAATACATTATTCCACAAAATTCGCAACATGATCGTTCAGCAACAGTCATGGTCATTGTTATTGCAAAAGAGCTTTGCTAAAGTTAACCTACATGTTGAGTTAAAAAGGAGTGTTTCAGGGGCAGTAATTACCCAAATCCTAATGGGTGATTTCTTTCTTGTACGTCAACAGTGGGATTTTTATCGAGCCTGCAGCGTTAGCTGCGAAAGCTCAAAAAAGGTGCCACGTCTGTCTGTCCGTCTATCCGCACCTAGGTTAAAGTAAATGTTAAGATTTTGGACTTGGCCAATTTTTCATGCTCTGTTCAGGTTAAGGTAAATGTTAGTTTGGGCCCCACCCTAACCTGATTCCCAGCCTCATATATCAGGATATAACCCATACACTCTCCCCAGGAGTGTTCCCTTACCCCCGGGGACTGCAGGTTAAGCAAAATGTTAAACTTTTGGAATATTTTCTGTGATCTGTCCACCTGGTTGGAGGACCAAACCACAGCTTGGCCCTGCCCCTGGATCCTTCTGCATTCAGGATGCATGTACCATTCTCCATTTACTTCATTCACCCACTACCCCAGGGAGTATGCTCCTACCCCCCCAGGGCTGAGCCCCTCCATCTAACTCCAAAATGAAGCTTCGCCCGTCCCCACACTCTCATATCTTTAGATACCGTAGTGTATCCTCCATTTACTGAACTGACTCACTTTCCCCCGGGGGTCAATCCCCACCCCCCAGGGCCTGAGCCCCTCTCCCTAACTCGAAAACTAAGCTTCGTCCGTCCCCATACATGTACCCTGATCAATATATTTATTAGATAGCTGACGATATCCTCCATTCATTGAACCTACACACTTCTCCCTTGGAGCCAGTCCCCACCCCCCTGGGGCCGAGCCCCTCCCTCTAACATCAGAACTAAGCTTTGCCCGTCCAAACACCCTCATATATTTAGATAGCTGATGATATCCTTCATTCACTGAACCTACTCACTTCCCGCTGGGGGTCAAACCCCCTTCCCCAGGCATTTTCCCCCTCCCTCTAACTCCAAAACTAAGCTTCGCCTGTGCCTACACCCTCATTTAGGTAGCTGATCAATGATATCCCCCATTCATTGAACCTACTCACTTCCCCCTGGGGGTCAAAGCTTCCTCCACCCCAGGGATTGACATAACAGACTGCCCACCTGTCCGGGACAGGTAGATTTTGTGTAGGGCAGGTGAATTTCCACTTGCTTGCAATTGCTTTAACCTAGAGTAAAATGGCTACCTGCCCTCGGACAGGTCATCTGAAAAACGAATGTCAATCCCTGCACCCTTATCATGCCTATACCCTCATATATTTAGGTAACTTGTGATATCCTACATTCAATGAACCCAATCACTTCCTCTTCCAAGTCAGTTACTGTTATAAAGTTAATATATTCTACTCTGCCTTTCCTTTGCAGACATTAAATTTTAATTTCTTCAATGCAGTCTGAAGTATTTTCAGTTAACTGTATTTATTTGAATTACAGTTATTTCAAATAAGGTGCATTATGAATGATGTACAATCTCAAATGATATGCCACCCGAAGGGCTCGATCTTTACGCGGAGCTGCATGTTTAAAAAAGTTTTGCCTGTTCATGTATTTAAAGAATATGTTCTTTAATTACTTGCTTTCACATCATTTATGTCCATGGATACAACAGTCAATGTCAATGTGGCATCGACAGAATTAACAATTGGCCTATTGTATTACATACCTGATAGCTACATGTATTGTGCCGTGTTCGTCCCCCACTGATACCCATACCATCAACTTTGTCCCCTGGCATTTGAGCTATTTTGCAGCTTTATCTGCCATTCCAAAGCTTTAGCTTGCTTAATAGCATAGCTTTTCATCCAGTCTTTCATGCTAGTTAACTTTCATCTCATTTCTGGAGAGTTATTTTTGCTTTACTTTCCTTTAAAGGTTGTGCCCATATATTATTTCAACAGCACTGAGTATGCTGCAGGAGGGCCCCAGTCCATCTTTTCTTGAGGAGAGTCAAATGCAGAGACTGTTCTCTACAGAAACTGAGACACTGTCAAAATCAGAAGTACAGTTCAGGGAAGGTTTCAATGTAATGGGTATTGTTGATGTAAGTATCTTTGTTTTCAAATATTTTTGTGACAGTATGTAAAACATAGGATGGCACAAAAATGGGGGAAATGTCCTGTTTGGGTTTTCATATTTCATTATCAAAACTTTTGCTCCAAACTTTCAGGATCGACTCCCAGTAGGTTGTATTTAACTATTATGACACTGGGCAGTGTTCATATTACATGGGACGAAAAATATTCGTCCCAGATATTACGTATTTTGGATTTTTATTCCCATTTTATCACCCAGTTCCATTGCCAGCGTCTTTACCGTCACCTAGTCAAATACGCCGCGATACCGATTACTTCTGCCATATTTAGAAATTGTATTGGGTACAACAAGCTCAGCATGTGTCCGTCCGTATACAAAGGCTTTGAAAGATTTAATTGTTTGGAGAAAAGGGGCCATATTATTTCCTCTTGAAGACTGTCCCAGTAGTTTTGCGTCCAATCGAGTACCTACTTTTACTATCACAGTCTGATCATGTAGCATTAAAAGCGTAAAACCCGAATATATTATCTTTCCATGTGTTCTCGAGGCCATTAAAATAGAAATGCGATGTGTTTAGCTATTTTATGTGCTCGTAGATCAGAAAAAGTACCGGTGACGGTAAAGACAGGGCGAGCGTAAATGAATTAAATACATGTGTTTTGATATGAATAACCAACAAATATATGTTTGGTTCATTTTTTATTTATCAACTATCTCAAATATAGAAACATCCATTTTCCATATCAATTGTCTTTACCGTCACTGGATGTGGTGGCAGTAAAGACAGGATGGTGGGGGTAAAGACAGGAAAGTGATGGTAAAGACTTTGTGATTCAAAGACGCTTGGAGTGAATATGACCTATCTGATTATGCCCGAATTTGGTATACGATGACCCATCCTTACTGCCATTCTGATGAATATACTAACTGGCCATATCGAGCACATGTTTTGTATAGAATCAGAGGACGGTAAAGACAAAACAAAAATGTACGCGAGCACAAGCTTCACAACCCTGTCTTTTTCTTGTACATTATCGTGCAACAGGCGAAGTTATCGATGCGTGACTTTTGACCTCAACTCAGAAGGGGTGCCCCAGACACATGATTTACTACCATAGTTGTTTACCTTGATCTGTATAGGTGCGGATACAGACGGTGATGATAAAGACACTTATCCTTGGACAGTGACCAAAATACCCCCAAAAAATTCTGAATGGCATACTTTGGTAACTGAACCGTTGGGAATTGTACAAAATAATACGGTCGCGGGTTGGGTATGCAAAAAATTAGCTAAAAAGTGTATTTCATACAAATGCGGACTGTTCAACTCCTCAACTGGTATGCTTGGGACATGCTTTTTTGGCATACTGAGTTTGAGAAAGTATATCGTAAAGAAAATAATTGGTATATTTCACAAAGAATTTAATTTTGGGTTACTGTCTTACTGCCTGACGAAGACTGAAAACCAGGAATCTCGTTGAAATTTCAAATATTTTAACTTGTTTGGCGTTTGGAAGTTGTGGGACATGGTTTTCCCCCCTTTTCGTAGAATCACTCTTGTCATTCCCATCCCCTCCCTTCTCTAGATATTGACGTTTTCCCTTCAATCAATTGTCAGTTAGAAATTTTAAAATGTAAATCCTGTGTTGTGATTTATGCTTTTGAGTGGCTTTTGTTTCTGAAAAACTAGACACATGACATGTGATTAACTTACACATGAATTGCTTTTCAGCTGGTGATACAGAAACCTTCAATGAAAGTTTTACTTCGATGTTATTCTCAACGGCCAATAACGTACAAGAAGCTGCTGGCAACATTGTCTCCTCAGTTTTCAGTGCAGGGATCTAGCAGAAGAACCTTGGAAGAAAGGAGTTACAATGTGTTTACATCCTATGTTAAAGAGGTCGCAGGTTAGTTGACTTCTTCCTTCATGTTTGCCTTCACGCAAAGGGTTCTGGAACTTGTGCACAGGATCCTTATATATAGTACATGCAGTTACGCCACTTCTGCTGGATCGCCTTTAATGATACGATTGCACAGAAGCTTGCATATGGCAGATTCCACTGAAAGTGGGGCCAATTTCTGTCCTCGACTTACATGATGCCAGTACGTAAATTACAGAAGATAAATGAAACAACTAGTATATATTCATAACAATTAGGCCTCAGTGTATCACACATATATGGAGCAAAGTCCGGGGTTAGACTAAGGTTTTCCCCATACAGTCCTTATTTGAAAAAGCAGTGTCCCCATTTGAAAAAAATGTAATTCTGCATGTTTTGTGCAAAAAGCTAGTTTTTTTTATAAGATGACCATAAATATGTCAAAAGGGTTTGTCAGTCTCCTTATTTGGATGTGTTCTTGCACCACCTACTGTCAGCTTAGCTTCATCTCCAATCTTTTGTTTAATCAGGTCAGTTTTCTGAAGAAAAATCATTTGAAGAAATAAAAACCTGGCCCTTTGATTTTGTACTGGTGTCCTTTTTAAGGACGCTGCGAGACCCTACATGTAGATCTAACACTGAAGCCATTTGACATAAAAATGGCTGGTATATTTATTTCAATTTATTGTGTTGCTAACATCATTTTTGGATGGAATCAACTCCCTGTATTATCACTAAGCCAATTCATGATATTCAAGTAAATCCATAATTAATAAAATTTTAGTCACTGAATTTCTTTTCTATTAATAAATAAGTTGTACTTTTTATTTTTTTTGTTTGGGACCATCATATTTTTGGTAGAATGTGATTTTCTTAGCTGAACACCGTTTGTTGCTAACATAACTTTTTTCCCATCCATATCTGTTATGTTAGCACAGTTCCATCATTTGAGAAACTGAGAAGTATAAGGATGGGGGAAAATATGAGAATGAATAGTAAGATGTAGGTTTTGCCATTTATGAGATAATAGGTGACTAGCTGCACAGAAACCTAGATGTGATTTTACTGAAATGTTGCTAACATAAATTTCCGTCCTAATTATGATGTTATGTTATGTATCAAATAGAGTTGATGTGACATATTAACAATGCATTATTTTAAAGATGTTTTGTCTGATTATAATACAACATGCTACTTTTACCCCAACTAGCAAAAGCAAATATTACATTTAGCTCAAACTTTAAATTTAGGGTGATTTGAAAAAGTCCGTCCAAAAAATGTTAGCAACAGTTTACATGGTTTAGGATCAAGTATATGTTTGTCACATTTCCGAAAATTAAGAACTGTGAAAATTATACTAAATACACCATTAGCTGCTAGTCTGTCAAGGCCTGTTATCAGCATAAAATATTTTACCTGTTAACTTCATTTAAGACATGTTTTAAAATTAAGGTGTGCTAACATAACTGAGGATGGAAAATGTCATTAACTCCATTTGATTAACATGGTGATATTTTCTCTTTCCTTGTTCTCGAGTGGTTCTGGTCCATGATAAAATATGCCACATTTTGTGAAAGAAACTACACTAGGATGTTAAAAAACCATAAAATTTGAGTTTTTGATTATATTAAATTTTCAACATTTTTAGAGAACAAATGATCCCCGTTTCAGTGGAATCTGCCATATATATCAAAGCTTTGCTCTGTGCTACATGTAGGTTTGCATCATCATCTGTCCTCTTCGTCCATTTGACTGTCCATCTGACAGTCGATCTGTTAATTCTTGTCTGCAAAATATCTTGGTTGCCTCTTTTCATAGGATTTTGAAACTTGATTGCTTATGTTTGGTAGTTGCACACTTAGTGGAGAGTTGGAAATTATCTTTGAATATCTTTTGAACTTAGCAGCCTATCACATCATTCTTAGCTTGGCACCACCAGTCCGTCTGATAGGCCGAGGAACCTTTTCAAGTACATTGTAGCTCCTCAAGGTTTCATCATCCAGGAATCTTGGGATAGCACTAAATCTTTCACAGTGTTAATGTTGTATACTTACTTTTTGTGACATAGGCAAATATGATGTATTCTAATTATTTATTTAATTATTCTTTTAGCTGGCAGGCGTGATGGGCTGAGTCTTGGAAATATTTTGAGTTTTGTAACTGGAAGTGAAATGGAGCCAGTTCTGGGTTTCACACCCTCTCCACGACTGGTATTTCGCGACGACATGACCTGGTCAAGTCCACGGGCCAACACATGTATATGTCAGCTTTCATTACCAGCTGGCATACACGACAACTTAGACAAACACTCCATGTTTGAAAGGTATGACATGGCCTTTTCCAATGCGTTCTTTGGTTACGCATAAGTCCAGCAGTGGAGGCTATGTGTCTTCACATGGATACCAGTATACAGGACATGTTTTGAGGTGAAATCCAATATTGAGACATCTGGGTTACTAATGTGAGATGTGTCATCCATTGACAGTGATTTGCTTACTTGATTTACATCATAAATAGCAATGTTTTGGCAGTACAGTATCAATTCTCCACAGCTTGTTATTCATAATGACTGTTCAGTATCATACCATATATGTACCATACGTAATAGTTATCGCCTGAGACAGAGGGGTTCATGCTGAATGAACACTCACACCAGTCCGATTTAAATACCTCGGTCGCGAATTTGAATACCGAGGTCGCGAAGCGACCGAGGTATTTAAATCGGACTGGTGTGAGTGTTCATTCTGCATGTACCCCGATGTCGAAGGCGATAAATAACTTACACAATGACCGTATTGTGTAACACATCATGGTTGTTTCAGGACAAACAACACATTTGCATACGAAACATAACTTCCACAACCCGTTTGACTGGTCCGTAACTCTCACGTTATCGTTACAAAGATTTGTAACAAAAAGATATATGTAATTGATATATATACGTATCACAATCTACATTACGTGAAACGCATATGAAGCAAAATATGCAGACATACAAATTACATATCCCTATGTCCATACGCATGATCTCATACTAGGCCTATAATTAAGGGAATGTCTGACAGAAATGCACGTTTACCGGTACACATTTGACTTGTACCCACACATATACGTACGACAGAAAATTGATGCGTTACGGCATACAGACGCGTCATATTTTGACTGCTTAGTCTGCAATCAACGCTTAGCAGGCGACAACCAAAGATTAGACCTATATTTGAGGCAGTCGCCGTTTTAATGTATGTATATCAGAAGGCATATGGTGTTGCGCTCACAAAAAGAAATTGTGACTGGATTCAGTGAGACTACAGCAAGAATGCACGACCGCGACGACGCTGGTGTCACTCGACAAGAAGGTATGTGACTGGCAGCAAAATAAACCAAAGTGTGAAATTTACATGGCGTATTTCCATGCAGATCCTTTTACGATACATGTAGCTTGTCACTCCAATAATGGAAAGTAATTCTGTATTTGACCTGGGACGAATATTAAAGAGATATGAAACGTACCCGACATCAAAGGCGCCGCCGCGAGCTCACGCTGAATGTATGTCTCGCCTGCCAGGTCTCGCGCTCTACGCGCGTGAGCCTTTGCATCGCCTAGTTTTCGTCACGAATTCATTCCAGATTTTACCAGATCTATAGACGTTCTTCTGCAGCAATTGGCATCAGATTATTTGATCGAGACAGGTACTATTTTGAGAGAAGAAACTTTTGAGGGATTTTCATCGAAAAGATGCATATTTTCATAACAACATTCGACCGCTCTGCGCTGCCGATAACTGAGCGGATGGAGCGGCAAGGAAAAACTCATTTTTTTCCTTCTTTGTGATCAAACTTCTCATTTATCTCAATCTTTGAAGTATATCTGTGCTAGTTTTTACAAAATATGCAAGCATGTCATTGACAGTACGCAAAATGTTTTAATTTTCCATTTTCGTTCTTGTAAATAATTGCTCGTGAAAATCGTAAAAATGCCAAATATCTAGAATTCTGAACAAATCTCACAATTCTTGTACGTTTTTGTGATTGAACTACTCTTTTGGGTCATTTGTTTTTGTAGATTTTTTTTCTCCGTGCACTAGTTTTGTTTCTTGTCGTTTGCATGATGTATTCCTTTTGCCACTCGTTAAGCTGTAAAGGATTTTTATTGGTCACCAATCTTGGCCTAAATTGAGTTGACTGGCGTTCACGCATTCTCCCAACGTCAGAGTTTGTAACCTCCAAACCGTCGGTAAACAAGACTCTGACTTCACCATTATACAAAAGCCTGGCGCGCAGCCGCATTGTCGTCTTTTCCGCTGAGCCAATGAGAGAACGCGTTATATTTTCCGGCTGACTACGTCATCACAGCTGATCACCGCGTGGAGACGGGCGGTCATATTGTAAACAAAATTTGACAGGCTAGCATTCCGATTCACGCTGAGAACTATTGTAAGCATTAATTGATAATGACCCTGGAAAATGGATCAAGCATGTGGTAGTGACCAGACAATCAACAAGCGTGCGTCTTTCAGAAAATTATATTATGGCCAAGTGTATCGAATGATATCTGTGTTTCATGTCGCTGGTCTTGAACTCAGTGAGGGAGGGTAACACAACACAAATCAACGTCAACGCAAAATATAATATTGAAAAATTACTCAACCAAAATTACTCTATATATTATTATGTATTTATGTTCAACAAGTAATAAAAACAACCAGTGAAGGAGATGGACGAGAAATATGCATCGGAATACATCATTGGCCTAATTTCCTCACAGTACTAAAATATTAAATAATAAGACATCTGCAGTTAAATGTGTTTCCCGGGTTATAACTATAAATAATATTAATATTTTGTCTGAAAATAACGGATTTCATTTCAGCAACTGTGCAACTGTGATTTAATTTAATAATTGATTCATTTTTTTTTCCAAATAGCAATTTTTTATCAAACTAACTTATTTAAATTTGTTCAAACTAAAAAATGTTTATCAAATAAATTGGCTTTGAATTAGAAAATGACAATACCAGTATTATCACAATTTTCAGTATTATAGTATAAAACTAACTCCAGAAGGCCACACCTACAATCATACTGGTGAAGCTCAGACTTTTTGCGTATCAGCATATTAAAGTCATCGTCAATCCATATTTATAAATGATAGAATAGTACATGTACAATCCCGACACCGCCATGTATGTATATATTCATGGTACACGTGTGTGTATTAGCACGAAGTGTTTCGAGCCCAGTGTACTCTCGTCGGGGGCATTCTCCCAACGTCAGAGTTTGTAACCTCCAAACCGTCGGTAAACAAGACTCTGACTTCACCACTATACAAAAGCCTGGCACGACAATAGGAGATATACAATCTGATGCCATGAGAATGGCGTTCACGTTAATGGAGCCTGGTTGACAAGCACGTGTATTCGCCCAGCATTGACCAGCGAAACAGGGCGGGACTCGCAGCGAAGCACACGTGACGGTCTTCTGCGCACAAAAACCAATCAGTGACGAGGCGTACTAATTAACCAATCACTAATCACTCATTAACATATCAATTAGCGAGACAAACCCTAGTTCAAAGAGAGGAGCCGCGTTTCATATCCCTGTATACTCGTCCCAGATTTGACTGACATTCATCAAAGCTGACTTGTGATTTTGTGGTGCTCAATTGAGCCATCTTCGCATATCCAAGTCGAACACTACGCGTGACGGAACGCTAGTGTAGCATTTAACTTGAAATGTGAAGATGAATTGAGCTTGTGTTTCTCGAAATTTCACTTGAAAGTTCGATATCAAAAGGCTTTTGTATCATTTTCATATGAGTTATTCGTCGCACACTTCAACGGACATTGTTCGTTCTTTCAATGATTAATCTTAAAATGTTTGATAAATCACTTGAACACCGGGTACGGGTTAATAAATTACTTTAACACTCACCCACTTATTTCTACATGAACATCTGCTAATTCCTGAAGGCGACCAGGCGATTCACGCAGACGAATGCCCATGCCAGACAAAGAAGTCAGTGTGTCTCTAGAAACTAGGGAGGTATTCATGTCAAATATTACCCCGGATTTGATCGGCATGAACATGTGGTTCTCGCTACTTGAACACCGGGGCACAAGTGAAACCCAATGTGCGCCGAGTCATTACGACAAAAGAAAAACCCCGGTTACACAATAGAGTCAGTGTGTAAATGTATATTACAGCTCACAATGCAGCCTCTGAGTAAGGCAGTATATTCTCATGATTTCAGTTTTGCACAAGAGTAAGTTACTGTATCTTGCCTTCAGTGAGATGGTATGTTACGATAGAGGCCCAAATAGCCCTACATGTAATTTATAAGGACCTACATGTAGTTGACCTTTATATGGTGATGTTTATGTTACTATAAAAGTATTAATTAGTCGCGGGTTTGAGGGCTTCTGTAAAATCAGCCGTATGGTTAAAATCAATTTCCTTTTTTAGAACGTATATAACAAAGTTATATCTATAGAATGTCATACCACTCTCCGTGATAACTGCTACAAAACTTGAGTTTTAGAGCTTTTTTGTACTACCCGGGTTAAATGCCATAAGGGTTGTTCACGTGAATCTTCACCAATACATGGTATGTCGTCATAATCTATTCCTTTTTCTCTGGCCAAAGGGCAATAGGCGGGGTGAGATGTCATCAAGGGTTGCTCTGTTTGTCGTTTGGTTATGAAGACATGAGATTAAACTATTGTCGTTGACAAAGAACGAAAGATTCGAGAATACGGGTGGACCAGTACAGCCGCTATGTTATGCAAATGTCCTCGACACCTCAAAGATTTGGACGCCTCTCAGACACAGCATAACCGTATCACTTCAATAGTATGGTGATCTAGTTGGACCAAAAGTGTGCCCCGCATTACCTCATCAAAAGCGTGAGCGACAACGCAAAGGGTGACGTCGTCTTCCAAAACACGATGTCGCCCTTTCGCATCGTAGGTTTACAAATGTAATTAACGAGTGAGCAATCAAATTAAACTATACACTTACAATACCGTTGATGATGTCCGACTCTAATCGACTGGATCAATAATGGGATATTTGCTATAAAAATGTAAATATAGGTCATACGGCCATCCATAGATTACACCGTCATTGAAATAAAGATCGTGTGAAGTTGTCATTTTAATTCATGCAGTCACACATGGAGGCATTGCCCCTGTCCTTGTGAAGGTAACATCGATTGAGGACACTTTCCCATATATAGAACTGAATAGCTCACCCCGCCTATTGCCCTCTGGCCAGAGAAAAAGGAATAGATTATGACGACATACCATGTATTGGTGAAGATTCACGTGAACAACCCTTATGGCATTTAACCCGGGTAGTACAAAAAAGCTCTAAAACTCAAGTTGTGTAGCAGTTATCACGGAGAGTGGTATGACATTCTATAGATATAACTTTGTTATATACGTTCTAAAAAGGAAATTGATTTTAACCATACGGCTGATTTTACAGAAGCCCTCAGACCCGCGACTAATTATAAGAAAAATACTATAGGTCCTAAAGGCACCCATAAGCAAATCCTCATGTAAACGGTACAGGCTTTATTAATAAACTATCAGCGCTTTTATGGACATTATCGTACAGAAGGTATTCTTACCATACCCATATCGTCAAGTTTGCTGAACAGCTCAACCGATATCATGCATTTTAGAGCCATTTTCCGACAGCGTGAGCGGCAGTTGACGATCAATTTCCTCCGTCTGCCTTGCAAATGACATGCGCATGCGCACATCTCACTCTCTGCTAGCTTGGTCTTACGGCGCTTGCGCAAATCAATTGGAAAGTAGACATTGGAGGGAAAAGAGCGTGCACTACAGCGCGCCGTCGGAAAATGTGCCCTAAATGTATGATATCGGTTGAGTTGTTCAGTAAACTTGACGATACGGGTATGGTAAGACTACCTTCTGTTCGATAATGTCCATAAAAATGCTGATAGTTTATTAATAAAGCCCGTACCGTTAACTTGACGATTTGCTTATGGGTGCCTTTAGGACCTAGTAATGTAAACATCACCATATAAAGGTCAACTAGGTCCCCAAACTAGTTTGACTTGAGAAAACATGATTGCAGTCTCAATTGCAGTCACAATCCATTTCAAGACCAAGATCTTGACCCTGACAGTAGTGCATTGTAGGCTAAGCCAAGATGGTGGGGACAATATATCCCTGAGATCATATGTTAATAATGTTTAGGTTTTCCCCCCCACATTTCGGCATCCCAAACCAGTTCAAAAGTTCTTTCTGTATTCTCCTGGTTGAGATATTACACATGTAACCGCCAACCAGTAAATTTTGTCAGGGATATAAATGATATAAAGGTGAATGTGGTTTACACTTAACTCATTTGTTCATTCAAGGAATGTGTTCGGTACAGTGCAGAGCATCTGAAAATGTCACGGGAATGATGCCATTTGCACCCTTATAGAATGATATACGTTGTTTTTGCAGCCTGGTATTTGGATAAATTTGCAGTAGAAATTGGCCCAAAACTATACTGTGGAAAGGGGTTACTAAATTGGAAATCATGGGCTTTATGGGGTTAATCTGTGAGTAAAAAATTACAAATTGGAACTTTTTACAGATTGTTTATAGGCCACATAAAATGGACAGACATCGCTACATCAGCATCATGAATATCTGATTCTGCAAGCTACTGCACCATCTTTAATCACTTGTGTGTAAATCAATGCTCTAAAACACAAGGATGCATCATTCACCCAGACAGGAGACATTCATAAAATTTAAATAATATTAAACAAACTATGGATCATACATGTACTGCTGTACTACATTTACATGTACGTCATATTGTGATAATGTGAAGATATGTTGGCTCTCCTGACTGATTATCTTTAGTTCAAAATAATGGTTTTATAGACTTTCTCATACTGTAGGACTGATTGAACTAAAATGATTTGCAGTTGAATGAGACTTTTGGAGCTTTGGCGGGGTGTTCTTTAACATTTAATCA